>PVKC010029181.1:5182-15299 GCA_004027635.1 Crocidura indochinensis
CATTCCCATGACTAATATCTCAAGTGTCCTTCTTCCCCACCCCACACCAGCCTGTACTCTAGACTGGCTTTATATTTCCCTCATTCAGTCACATTTTGTTATGATAGTTCTCAGTGTATTTATATCTGTGACTGAACTAAACTATCCCTGTGGTGGACCCTCCAGTCCACCTATATTTTGTCTCTAAGAATCATTACACAAATGTTTTTCATTTTTCTCAAAACCCATAGATGAGGAAGATCATTCTGTGTTTATCTCTCTCCCCCCGACTTATCTCACTCAGCATAATAGATTCCATATACATTCATGTATAGGAATATTTCATGACTTCATCTCTTCTGATGTCTACATAATATACCATTGTGTATATGTACCATAGTTTCTTTAACCATTCACCTATTGAGGGGCATCTAGGCTGCTTCCAGAGTCTGGCTATTATAAATAATGCTGCAATGAATATAGGTGTGAGAAAGGGATTTTTGTATTGTATTTTTGTGTTCCTAGGATATATCCCTAGGAGTGGTATAGCTGGATCTTATGGGAGCTCAACTTCCAGCTTTTGGAGAAATCTCCATATCATTTTCCACAAAGGTTGGACCAGACGACATTCCCACCAGCAGTGAATAAGAGTTCCTTTATCTCCACATCCCCGCCAGCACTGCTCATTCTCATTCTTCCTGATGTGTGCCAATCTCTGTGGCATGAGATGGTAACTCATAGTTGTTTTGATTTGCATCTCCCTGATGATTAGTTTTATGGAGCATTTTATCATGTGCCTTTTAGCCATTTGTATTTCTTCTTTGACAAATTTATATTCATTACTTCTCCCCATTTTTTGATGGGATTAGATAATTTTTCTTGTGAAGTTCTTTCAATGCCTTGTATATTTTGAATATTAGAACCTTATCTGATGGGTATTGGGTAAATGGTTTCTTCCATTCCGTGGGTGACTCTTGTATCTTGGGCACTATTTACTTTCGGGTTCAGAAGCTTCTCAGTTTAATAATTCCCATCTGTTTATCTATGCTTCCTCATGTATTTAGAGTGCTTTCTTGACCTTTCTGCTTGGGTGCCGCTAGGAGACATTTTTTTCCTGGGCCCTTCTTGGCCATGTCAGTAGAGTTTCAGGAGAATGAAGAACAGAGAAACATGCAAAAGCCACAGGTCCCCCACAGTATCTCCCAGTTGCAAAGCTCACAGCATGGGCAGACCACTCCCACCATAGGCAAAGGAGCTACCTTTCTGCCTCTGGTAGCCGGTTTTCTCTCACTCTTTTTTGACCTTTCTGCTTGGGCACCTCTAGGAGACAGCTTTTTTTTTTAATATTTTATTTAAACACCTTGATTATTACATACATGATTGTATTTGGGTTTCAGTCATGTAAAGAACACCACCCATCACCAGTGCAACGTTCCCATCACCATTGTCCCAAATCTCCCTCCTCCCCACCCAACCTCTGCCTGTACTATAGACAGGCTCTAGGAGACAGCTTTTGCTGATCCGATCTTGGCCCTCTCAGGAGAGTTTCAGGAGACAGAAGAGCAGAAAGCATGCAAAGGTGACAGGTCCCCCCACAGTCTCTCCAAGTTATAAAGCTCACAGCTTTGTTCTTTATTTTTGTTTTGTTTTGTTTTTTGCTTTTATGTTTTTGTTGTTATTATGAGTTGTTTTTTGCTTGCTATTGGTTTTTTGTTACTGTTTTCTTTTTTCCCCTTTCCTCTTCTAAATTGATATTTTTAACACCTAGAGGATTTCCTCCTAGGTTTTTTATTCTTTTTCTTTTTCTGTATCACCAACAGAACCACATTACTTGAATCATCTTGTTCAGCCTCATAAATTAAGGGGAAAAATGGATGGTACCAGGTTCAGAGACTCACAAGAACATTTAGTGGGAATAAAAAATGATCAGACGTGAGCATCAAAACAAAAGTCAATGACAACAGAATTTATACCCAATCTACAGCAATCTGTACAAATGGGCACCAGTTACATTAGTATTCTGGGGGGGGGAGTAGGGAGATATGGGATGCATTCTTAGAATAGGGGTGAAGAGATGACAACATTGGTGGTGTTAATGCCCCTGATTCATTGTCACTATGTACCTTAAATATTACTGTGAAAAATTTGTAATTCATTTTGGTCACAAAAAACATGATTTAAAAAAGTAAAACATGGAAAGCAAAACATTTGTACTTTCCTATTTTGGGGTGCAAGATTTATTATTTTTAATTAAACAATGTGAAAAATAATAATTTTATAGTATGAATTTTTCTCTTCCACCTGTGTCCTAATCAGATCAGCCACAAAATTAGCACTTCAAACACTCAGAAATAGTTGCCAAAAAACCCCACAAATATTATGATTAAATATGAGACACACTAAGTAAAATAGAGAAACTAGAGAAGATATTAGCTATGCATACTCGAGAGTACTCTAGGTTAGCCATTTTCGTATTTAATATTGTCCTTCTAAGAGCTCCTAAAGAAACTAAGCACCATAATTTTATTCATTTAGCCCTTCTTTCTGATTACAAATCATATAATGTCACAGACACATTTGAGGGTTCTTAATCAACAGTCTAATAAATTAATGATTAAAGCATTTTCTATCTCATTATCATAAATACTATTAACTTCATAGAAAATTTATTTGACTTTTGAGGTAACTAGTATCATAATCTATACATTTTTCAAGTCTATGCTCATTGTTTCTTCCATTTATATATCTTATATGGATTTGTTACATAATTCTAACAATTATTTAGATTCTAAATAGATTCTAAATTCTAAGAATTTACTTTAGGTTGTAAAAAAAATTCCTTGATAATGAATCAGAGACCTTAACAGACACAAACATTTATTCCAAGTAGACTTCTGAGCATTTCCGTATAGAAGAGAAGTTTTATGGAATTAAGATACTATTTTCATGGCTGTAAATAATTTGAGGACTATTCATTTTGACATTAAAATTGAGACGAAATAATATTTGATGTAGTATTTATATAAATGTAAAATACATTTTTGAGCTTGACATTTTTGAGGACCCTTTTAAATGGTTCCAAATTAAAATTATTTTCATAATTATGTAAGTTCAGCACCATGGTTACAAAATTGATTATTGAATTTGAGTCATTGAATGAACACCCTTCATCACCATATTTCTCACCACCAATGTTCCCATTTTCCCTCCCACTCATCCTCCCCCACCTGTTTCTAGAGCAAGCATTTTTTTCTTCTCTCTATATAGATATATTTATCATTCTATCTTATCTTTGTTGATGCTGTGGTTTGCAGTATTGCTAATGAAAGAGTACCATGCATAACACTTCATTCCCTTTAAGCACCTAGTCTTGTCCAGAGTTCCAGAGTGATCAGTTCCAACTGTCATTGTCACAGGGACAGATCACTACCCTAACTTCTTTCACCACTTTTTGTGGAAAGTGTCCTTCAATGGACTTGTCCTCTTGATAATCAGTTCTATTGTCTATGGATATTATTACCATACTGTCTTTTATTTTTATATTCCACAAATTAAAGCATATTTGCAATGCAAGTGATTGAGGAAAATAAAATCAGTTATTAACAATTTGTCCTATTAGGTAACCTGAAGGGTTATTACTTTATTAGCAATAAGTGCTTTCCTTTCTCATAAAGAAATATTCTTTTACTTAGAATATTTATTTAGGTTATTAGGAAATTAAAGAAAAGTAAGTGTTAAAAGTAAAGCATAAGAAAGACTAAGTGGTAAAGATTTTTCATATATTTTAGAACAATTCTAAAATGAGGCTCAAAAATATAACAGCTGTGGAGACCAGTTACACTAGTATTCTGGTGAGGAAAGGAGGTAGATATGGGATGCATGCTGGGAACAGGGGTGGAGGGAGGACAACACATTGGTGATGGGAATGCCCCTCATTCATTGTCACTATGTACCGTAAATAATTCTGTGAAAGACTTGTAATGTACTTTGGTCACAATAAAATTTATAATGTATATAACAACAGTATAAATTTTATTATTGGGAAAAGTATCAGAATAATTAGGAAGATAGTCATTTAACAAAATAACTTATCCCAATTTTGACACAAATTACTCATTTCCTTGGATCTAAGACAAGAGGACTTTAGAACAAAAGACCAAATGCAATAAAAGTAAAAATAAAATCATATTTCTCATCACCTCTCAGCATTTTAGCAACTAGGCTTTATTTTCAACCCTCATTCCTATGGAATTTCAGGAAATGTCCATAAACACATCTTAAATGATCATTTTCATAGACTTAATTGCCCTCTGCATGTTCCATACAGTTCCTGTAAATTGAAAGTTATTGCAATATATCTCTTGTTATCTGTTACAAATCACCGAGGTTTGTAAATGACATACTTTAGTAAAGTGACGGGTTCAAAACTATCAATTCTTATTAAATTTTTCTGCGCTTGCCCAAAATGTTATGATTTCTACTAATTACTTCTATTACTACTATTAATTTTACTACTACAAGTCTCCAGTCATGAATATGTGTAAACACTTCGAAAATTGCATAGCTCTTGATCAGATATTAAATGGAAACAGCAGGAATTCTTAGGTATCTTTTCCCAAGTCTCTCGGCCATAGTATGAACTTAGGCATTATTTGCAATCTTAATAACTGTAAATTGGAATGGCTTGTTTCCCTTTCATACTGCTCTGCTATTTTCATGCTCAGATCCACAATGGAAACAGTCATGAAAATAGCATAGATGCTGAGGCAGAAGTGCATAGAAATAAGGTCTATGTTTTTACCTCCTTCTTTCTCTGAATAACTATCTTTTGGGGGTCACATAGCACTATTTATTATATAAATATATATAGTCTATTTATTTTGAATATACTATAAGAGGGACAAATTTAAATTATAGGGACAATTATATTAGAGACTAGGCATAGTAATATAACGGATGTATTATATCATTAAAATAAGTAATTCCATCCAGTCTATGTATAAACTTAATTGAATTCAACTTTTCATATATTAGTATTTATTTTCATATTAATTTTATATTTTAAAGTTCACTATTTATAAAAACACAAAGCCAGTATTATTTTTAAACTGTTTTTTTCAGAATTTATGGTCCTCATCAACATTGTTGTCAGCATCAAAGATCATCCCTATAAGTACCTATGTAGAATAACAAAAATAAATACAAAAATAGCTATATGTTCCTCCTATTTACTCTATTATAGCCAAATTTCCAAAGTCAAATAAATTCTGGAAATGATTCTTATATAATTTTAGTCTATATATCTTTCTTCCTCATTATTTGTTTAGCAAAACATTTTTCCTACGTAACTGGAGAACATTACAAAGAAGAAATGTAGCATCTGTAAACTTATCCTCAGTCAATTAACTTTTATACATTTCAAATATTTTGATCTTTGCAAGCATCCATTTTTTTCTTTTCTTTATATTTTTCCCTACAATTTTGGTCTACTTTTAGATACAAACATTGAGCAGTTGAGGTCAGTTTGCCTCCATGTGCTTTGATTTGAAGAAAGCAAGTGATATGAATTCCAAAGGTTTCTTTTAATTATACTAAATGATTGTCTTTCATTTTGTTCCATAAATAGCAAGCAGAAGAGTGAATGTTCACTCATAACTACCGTTTGAAAAATATTCAAGACATACATGTGTGTATTTATATGTCAGCTCATTACAAATAATTATTGATGTATCGGAACTATTCTGTAACTCATTAAATTGTATTATATCACTATGAAGTTCAAACTATTACCCAATTTTGTTACAGGGGGAAATGAGGTTCTACACACTAAAATAATTTATAAAAGTTTTCCAGTCAGAGGTGAGGATATCAAAAATATTTTAAATTAAAATTTGTTGGACAATAGAACATATACCAATAATAATTGTGTAGTTAAATTGCGTTTTTGTTGCAATGTAGAAGCCATAAATACCTGAAATTTGAGGTGTTTTATAAATGGGGAGGCAAAAAATACAAGAAGTCATATTGTTGTGAAAACAATATTAATTACTTCATCTTAAGCTTTCTGAAATTAAGATAACATTAGCCAATTTCATAATTTCAGTCAAGAATAAGATTTTTCTAGAATCAAATTATAAGATAAATATAAGATTGAAATGTAATAAGAGAACATTGTCTTGAACAACCAACATTAGAATAGAGATTAAGAATAAGAAATTGCATAACATTCTATGCAAAAGGCAGGATAATACATGTTCGTCTAATATGTACATGGAATGGAACATATTTCAAAAGAGGTAAGATATTAAATCAAACAATTTTAAAATATAATAACACATAATCTTTCATTATGACTACAATGACCAATGAAATAATCTATAAGAATAAAACTGGAAAATTTACAAATAGATCACATCAAAACAGTAACATAGTCTTGTGACATTATTAAACAATAATAAAAATAAAATATTTTAAAAGGCTTGCTGCAAAAGTACAAATAAAACACAAGACTATGAATACACAAAAGTTCTGAGAGTTTCATTAATATGGCACCTACTTAAAAAAGTAAGTAAAATCTCAATTAATGACATTTCAAGAAATATATATGTTCATAGAAGCATTCTTTTACAATTTCCAATATAGAAAAAACCTAAAATTGTGTTCTAATGAATAACCAAACCAAGGACAGAACATAGATACACACACACACACATATATATATATATATATATATATATATATATATATGTATATGTATATATATATACATCTCATAATATAAACATAAAATTCGGCCTTGAAATAATGAATATTGCTATTTTTGATAACAGGAATATATAAAATTGGTATACAATTTGAGTCAAAGCTTGATAATAAAATTAATCTTTATTATTAAATATGCAGTACTATGCCTATAATAATACAGGTTTAATATTTAAAATGTGATATGAAATTTAAAAATAAAATACTCTATTCGACTGAAATATAATTTTAAAAGATATTAGCAGGTATTAATTAAATTTTTGGTAATCATTATATGTGTAATTTAAATTGTTCTTCATACCTGAATCTAAAAATTATATATGTAAATTATATTTTAATAATAGACATGAATATAACTTATGTTGAATTTTTCATTCTAAAGGTGTTACATTTTATGTAAATTGAATGTATTGTTACACAATAATTTTGTTTTTGCTCTCTACGAACTTAAACCTTCTATGCCAAAACTACTGAAATAATTAAGAGATAGCATGGCTCTTCTAGAAAACCAATATATGGTGAGAAAAATGCAGGCCAATACCTGACTTTCAAACATGTAGACAAATAATTCTTATCTATTATACATATGGAAATATAATATATAAAAATCGTCAATCTATTATCGTGTTTAATTGCCAAGAAAGAAGTGCAAACAGACTCTACCACCACTGTTTTATATCATGAATATTGAGTTCCTGAGAAATGAAGCAAAACCTGGTCCAGGTTCTTTTATCTCTAAGACCTGTATACCTGCCATGCTTCATTCTCTTTGTTAAGATACTGTTGAGAAATTAGTAATGGAAACTGTAAAGTTTGGTTCTCGAATCAAATGATTATTTATCAAATAATATGTCTTTTAAATTGACTAATATATGTACAATATAAAAGTAGAGTAGATAAAATTGAAGTAAGTCTTTATGAGTATAATCAATTAAGCCATAAGAAGGATAGGGAAAATAACCTGCTCATAGGAAACTTGGTAGTTAGGTGTCTGAAGAATCAAGGACAGTGGCATTCTTGAGTGTCAGAGATTAAGGTAGTGTAAGGTTCAATGAATTTTTGATATTTTATCTTCTGTTGATGACTTCCGGTAAAACTGAGTGCTCGAATAAAATCTTCTGAATAATTGTACCAACAAAAATTTCAGAGTAAGGTAAATAGTTTGGTTATCCTGACATCTAATCCCACATTAGGTAAGTGGAGGGAAAAGTCATTCAATTATATGTTCACTTTTTCTCTTTGCTGAAAAATATGTCCCTGTTGCATGTCTGTCTGTAAAATTGTAGTTTGTCTCTTCTTTCAATTCCACCCTATCTATTAGCATAAGTCTGTTTTTTCCCCTAGATAATGATAACTTTTCAAACTTACTCTTGCAGCTACCCAAACTTCTTGCCCAAGATTATTGGTGTCTTTGTTAATAGAAGAGCAAATAAGCAGTTTACAATAACGGAGTATAGTTCACAATCAGGTCCAGTGCTGCAGTATCTCATATGGAGAGTCATTGAAATTTCATACACAGTAATGAAACTGAGTGTGTTTACCAAAAAAAATCAAGAAAGTTTTTCAAAGTATAAAAGAACTTGCTTAAAGCAAGGCTACATTGTTCAATATAGAAAATGTTTAGAATACATTAATATTATCATGAAGTCCTTTATGTTATTTTGGACTCGCAGAACTCTGCTTTCTTGACACTTAACAATCATAAAAAGAAGCTGAGGGGTCGGAGAGATAGCATGGAGGTAAGGCATTCGAATCCCGGCATCCCATATGTCCCCCAAGTCTGCCAGGAGCGATTTCTGAGTATGGAGCCAGGAGTAACCCCTGAGCACTGCCGGGTGTGACCCAAAAACCAAAAAATTAAAAAAATTAAAAGAAAGCTGTGCTACTAAATATTTTAATAAGTACTCAAAGACTTGTTATATACTCAGGTTTGTCTTTAACTCAAATATAGTTTTAAAATATATTCCTGAGATGCATTACAGCAACTAAAACATATACTCTATCATAAATAAATAGTCTGTATATAGAACACATTAAAATTCTAATAGACAGTTTGTGTGTTCACAAAAGCCAGTTAAGTTTAATAAATAAATATTAGAGAAAACAAAATAATACTTTTACAGTACATCTCTACAGAATATTGTAAAGTTAGCTTTAGATACCAAAGTAAGAAATATGGTAGTGAATTAATAGCGTTGTAACATCTTTGTTTATTTAATTTATAAATTTGTGTTAGATAAGTTTATATATAGTGAGCATTTCACTCTCTCTGGAGAATTAGATATGTCTGTTTAATTTCTGATTTTATGATCATGGGCAGCTATCATCTTCTAGCTATATTGTCCTCAAGATGACAATATCTTTACAAGTTTTCTGTTAAAAACATGTATATCAATAGATACATACTCACTTAAATTGCACATATTTGTGAAATAAGTGTTGACAAAAATGTGTTTATCAATGCAAAACTCTATGACATTGACAAACAGTGAAAAATACATAATATTCACTTTTTCCTTGGATTACAGAGAAGTTGTGCTATCTTTGGTTACTGAAATCTTGACAATAAGTGCTACATTATGATAGCTACCATCCATCACTGATTATTAAGGGACTAGTTGATGATTGTAATTCGGCAACATAAAAATTCAATTTAAAAAAATATTTGGGGGCCGGCGAGGTGGTGCTAGAGGTAAGGTGTCTGCCTTGTAAGCACTAGCCAAGGAAGGAAAGCAGTTCGATCCCCCGGCATCCCGTATGGTACCCCAGGCCAGGGGCAATTTCTGAGCGCTTAGCCAGGAGTAACCTCTAAGCATCAAACGGGTGTGGCCAAAACAAACAAACAAGAATATTTGCTCCTTTTCACTTGTATAAATTATGTCTTCAGAAAAAATCAAGTAATACTGATTTACAAAAAATATTATTGTGTATTTATTGTATTCTATACACTTTACTGATAAATAAATGTTTATCCTGTACCACATCTTTTTTCCCCCAATTTCCAATACAGAACAGACAAGGGTCTGGGTTGAGGTGTATATAGGGTGCATTTACTGTACCTCCTCTTTCTATACAGTCTGTGTGAAGAACACAGCCTGTGGTAAGAATTGGGAGGCCTTATTTTTTCTTTTCTTTTTTGATTTTTTCCCTTTTTTTATTTAAACGTTTTGACTACATATATTATTGTGATTAGGTTTCGGTCATGTGAAGAACACCCCCTTCACCAGTGCAACATTCCCACCACCAATGTCCCAAGACCCCCTCCCTCCCACCCCACCCACACCTGTACTCCAGACAGGCTTTCCAGTTCTCTCATTCATTCACGTGATTATGGTAGTTTTCTGTGTATTTATTTTTATAGCTGCACTCACCACTC
>PVKC010029182.1:0-15193 GCA_004027635.1 Crocidura indochinensis
GGACCAGAGGCAGCTGCCCCTTCAGGCTGCCGAGTGCAGAGCCCCCAGCGAGACTAGGCCCCTGGTAAAAAATAAGGCACCAGCTCTGGTTACCCTGAGCTTATGTGTAAAAGGAGCCTGGAAGGGGGCGGCCTTTCGGAACCAGCTCCTAGTCCAGGTGAGCGGCCACACCTGCCCGGAGCGGAGCCGTGGCTAAGGCGAGGATTTGAAAGTCCAGCCTGCGTCCTTCTCCTCCCTGGTTTTGAACCCACGGTTCCAAAGGAGGAAGGAGCCCGAGCAGGGTCGAGAAGGGGCGGGACTGACTGACTCACGGCTCTGCTTCGCAGGCAGGACAAGCTGAAGATCCACATGCGCAAGCACACGGGGGAGCGGCCCTACCTGTGCATCCACTGCAACGCCAAGTTCGTGCACAACTACGACCTCAAGAACCACATGCGCATCCACACGGGCGTGCGGCCCTACCAGTGCGAGTTCTGCTACAAGAGCTTCACGCGCTCCGACCACCTGCACCGCCACATCAAGCGCCAGAGCTGCCGCCTGGCCCGGCCCCGGCGCGGCCGCAAGCCCGCCGCCTGGAGGGCCGCCAGCCTGCTCTTCGGGGGGCCGGGCGGCCCGGGCCCCGACCCGGCGGCCTTCGTGGTGCCGCCCGCGCTGGGCGACGTGGGGAGCCCCCTGGGCGGCGCCGCCGTGTGCCTCCCGGGCCCCAGCCCGGCCAAGCACTTCCTGGCGGCGCCCAAGGGCGCGCTGAGCCTGCAGGAGCTGGAGCGGCAGTTCCAGGACACGCAGGTGAAGCTCTTGGGGCGCGCGCAGCTCGAGGCCGACAGGCACGCGGGGGGCCTCCTGGCCTTCGCGCTGGCCGAGAACGTGGCCGCCGCGCGCCCCTACTTTCCGCTGCCCGACCCCTGGGCCGCAGGGCTGGCCGGCTTGCCCGGGCTGGCCGGCCTCAACCACGTGGCCTCCCTGTCCGAAGCCAACAACTAGGGGGGCCGCGGTGCAGCCCTGACCCCTCCCCAGTCACCGAGACCCCCCCACCCCAACCCAGTGGGTGCAAACTTTCTACTTCAAGTCACTCGGGGTGCAAAGCTGCAGCCTTGGTACTTTCTGGGTGCCTGCTGGTGTCCCAAAGCATCTCTGGTTCTCTGGTCCTGTCATCCCTCCACACACAGAAACTATCGGGTCCACACACCGGTCACCTCCAAGCACTTAGCAGCTGTGGGGAGCAGGGGCAGGAGCTGGCCTAGCCAGCCAGACCTGGTGGCTGGAACAGGGTAGGAGAGTCTAGAGGTGAGTCCTTCCCCAACACACCTTCTCAAAAGAGTCGTTTTCCCTGTCTCCGTTTTTGTGGAAGGGGACCCTCCTAGGAAATCCCTGGTTGGCAGGAAGGCCTCCCAAGTCAGAGGGAGCACCTGGAGCACAGCCCCCCTTTTCCTCAGCTGTGACCTTGACCAGGTCAGCCCTCTGGAGCTGGCAAATTCGTGGCCCGTATCTCACACACCTTCCCATCCCCTGCACAGAACTTCCCCAGGAATGGGGTGACACTTTACCCTCCCCAGTCCAGGGGTCCAGCCAGGCTCTCCCCGAAACAGTCTGAGGGCAACTGCCTGTCAGCACCGCTTCTGCTTCTGATTCCCACCACCCCTGGCTGCTTCTCCACCGCGGGGTTCTCAGGGCCCTGTGGCCATGGCCTTCCCTGCTGTATCTGGACACCTCGGCCCTTCCCTCCTTCCATTGGGGCCCCAGGCTGATACAGGGAGTCGGGGTCCCAGCTACTCCCTGCATGTGTGTTTCTTCCAGGGGGTTCTGAAGAGTCCCTGCTGGCCCAGCACCTTCAGGGTCTTCTTTCCCCTCTCCTCTCTTGCGGAGTTTGCTTTTGTCTCTCAGTAAACCCCAAAGGAGAAGAGGCAGGAATGGACAGGGGCACGGGGCTAATGGTGTGCCCAGCCCTGGAGCTATGGACACAAGACATCCCTGTCCCGGGCTTCCTGCTGAGCAAACACAGTCAAACAAAAAAGGCCAGAGAAGACCACAGACTCCATGCTGCCTGCTCCCTAGATTCCACAGCGCCCCCCAGCTCCATTCCAGACCCTTCTGCTCTTCAAAGTCATTTCCCCAGCTGCCACCTCTTCCATCCCTCTCTCTAAGTCCGGCATTTGCTTCCTAGACCCCCACCTGCTAAGTTCCCCTCCATGACCGAACTGAACTGAACTTTCCAAACAGACAAGGGAGAAGGAACAACGCATCAAGTCCAGTGGTGTTGGGGCTGGGGTTTTATTTTGTAAAGGTAATGACTTCTTATAAACTCGATTTTTCAGATGACTGTTTAGTTCTCTGTTTTCTCTTGGCTGCAATTTGGAGTTGTACATTGTAAAATACCCAAAGATGTTCAGTACTGTATGATCAAGAACTTGAAGAGGATGGGGGGTGGGGGGAGGACTGGTTGTGTTTTATTTTGTTCCCTTTGATTTTTATTTTCTTCCCATGTTTCGATATCCCTGTCTGTGGGAGGACTTTGGAATTTTTTCTATTTATAACTTTTTTTAATGTGATTGCTTTATGTAAAATGACACTCAAAGTTTGCCTTAGTGATTCAAGGGACAATCTTCCATAACTTTGGTCGCACGTCGCATCCTGCCGAGAAAAACTCAGTTAATTTTCTGGCCTATTTATTAAACAGTATTAATTGACTTGATTAAATTATGTCGAGAGTCGCACTTCTGTGAGAGAAGAACAGAGTGTTCCAATCTGTCCACATTCCCAAGTGTAAGAGTTTGAAAATTGGGTTCCATCCACTTCTAATAAACAGCATCCAAGCCCCCTTTACAAAACTCGCAGGTCTTGGACCCTTATTTAATTATTTGGGGGTCAGTGTTTTGAATAAAAAAAAAGCTAGATGCACTCAGATTCCTGGTTGAGACTGGCACCTCCCTTTCCTGTTCTCATTTCAGCTGGTGAGGGGCTGATTGTGTGATGGTAGTGGCAGGAGGGTAGGGAAAAACACAAGCTTCTCACACCCCCAGGACCAGAACGCAATCCCTGCCTTGAAGGAGTATTTCAGCACTGACAGGTACTGTTGGATTATATGCCATGGTAGTGCATGGTAGTGTGCAGACATGAGAGCCTGGTGTATATGTGTGCATGTAGTCCCTGTACATGCAGGGACTACCATGGCAGGTTAGCTGAGGACATCTCTGTGTCAATGACCTGCCCTAAAGCCAACCCTGCCAACAACAGCCAGACCTTACAACTCTAACCCTGGCCCAGCCACCATGTTGGCCTTCTGGTTTCATCCCCTGGCTGTGAGACCAGACTTCACCTCCTGCACCTTAAGTCTCTTTCCTGAGGTGAAATGCTTAAATCCTGAAAGGAAACTGACTCCTGACACACAGTGAGATCAGCTCTGCTCAGATCCCAGAATGGAGATTCTGAGGAACACAGTTCTTGGAACTGCATTTTCCAGATGCCCAAAGCATAGTAAACCAGACCCTTTTTCTGTCTCTATTTGTTCTTGCCAGAGTGAGCATGACTACAGCCCTTCTCTGCACAGGACAATAATCTGGGCCTCAAATTGTGGTCCTCCTTGCTATGTGTCCACAGGGCTTCTGATTCCATTCTCCTGGGCCTCCCCTCTCTGGTAACAAAGAAGCTGGAGTTCTGGTCTCTCCCCCAACACCCACCAGCAGAGGCTTGGATGAGGGACGGGGGCTCACAAGGCTAAATGAAGAGCTGAAACCACCTTCTGGCAGTGGGAAGCTCATAGGAAGCTCAGGTTAGCTTAGAAGCTCAGCTGGCATTTTATTCCATCCCAAAATGCATTTGTTTTAATATGAAAAAAAAATTATGTCTAAAACAACTTGCCAATGAGAGCATGTGCCTTTCCCCCTCTGATTCTTCTGGAAGTCAGCTTTGGGAGGTGACAATTTATGGCTGAGGACTTGGGGAGATGCATGACCTAATGCAAGGCCAACCACTGGGCATTCTAGGACCATGGTGTCCTTGTGAGGGTTTTGGAGGAAGGGGGTAGAGCCCCCAGTAGGTCTTAGGAACATGGAGAAAAGGCGCAAACTGAACTCTACTCTTAGCTAGTTGGGTCCTCCAGGCCTGACCTGCTCCATCAGCCCTAAGGTGCTAAGAGTTGGAGAGCTGGGTCGGGAATGGTGGTGCTAGAGGTAAGGCATAAGGCTTCTGTCTTGCAAACGCTAGCCCAGGAAGGACCACAGTTCTATCCCAGCATCCCATATGGTCCTCCCAAACCAGGAGCCATTTCTGAGAGCCTAGTCAAGAGTAACCCCTGAGCATCAATGGGTGTGGCCCAAAAACAAACAAAAAAGAGTTGGAGAGTTGACAGAACCTACAAGCAGAGGATAGGCGTGGGGATAGGGAAAGCAAAAGGTAGCCAGGCAGGAAAGACCCAAGAAACAAAAGCATCCTCACTATTGAGGCAGCATCAAGGGACACATGCATGGCACAGACCTTGGAACTGCCAGTTAAACCCACTGACATGACTTGCTCAGGTCCACATACAAAGAGCCAAACCCCTTTTCAGGGTCTGAACTGACAGTCACTGAATGATTCAACACCAGCTATTTGGAAGGCTTGTTGTGGAATGCTAGTTGCAGGGAAGAACGTTCCAGAAGCTCCACTCTGGGGGCGGGGAGAGATCCTTACATATGATGAGTCACTTAATGAATCCACATCCATCCCATGTGGCCCTGGAGAGAGGGCTACGCCAGGGAGAAGCCGGGAGGGGGAGTGGAGAAAGGGAGAAGCAGACTTACTTTAAGGATTAGCCTAAGAGACCCCAACAATGGGCCGGGAGAGCGATGAGCTCTTCTCTGCTCTAAAATAGGACCCAGAGCCAGAGAGATGGCATGGAGGTAGGGCATTTGCCTTGCATGCAGAAGGTCCGTGGTTTGAATCCTGGCATCCAATATGGTCCCCTGAGCCTGCCAGGAGCAATTTTTGAATGTAGAGCCAGGAGTAACCCCTGACTGCTGCTGGGTGTGACACACAAAAAAAAACAAAACAAAAAAGCAAAAACAACAACAACAACAACAACAATAATAATAATAATAATAAAGTGGGACCCAAGTTCACAGGATGCAAATCCCTGCCTATCCAGGGAAACCTCCTCAGCTCCCTTGCCTGCTCAACCAGAGTCTCTGGGGCAGGGAGAGGTGCACTTTGCAAATTGGGGTTCTCCACACCTTGTCAAGCACGTCCCCCTTCCAGAAGCCAGGTGGAAGGAGGGAAGGATTTGTGGAGGGAGGCCCTCCTGGCCTCCTCCTTAGAAGGGATGTTCCTCTTCGGAAGCTGAGCTGGAGTGTTGGGGCTCACCGGAACCCTGGGTGCGTCCTGGAAGCAGGCGAGCTTGTACCCAGCGAAGCTACCTCCCAGGCGCTGCCCTCCTGCTGCTCCGATGCCTTCCGTGCCATCCTCCACGTGACTCACGGGCACCCTCTCCCGGCCACTGCAGCCCCTGCGCCTCCTCCTGGGCTGGCAGAAAGAGACCCCCGCAAAACTAGCTCAGGCCTCCAGCAGCAAAGGAGTGTGCGGTACTGATGTGGGCAGACCGCAGGTAGTGACCCCCCGGCCCACCTCTCCCCTACTTGGCTCCTGAGCTGGAGGGAAGGAAGACGCGGGGCGGGGGAGAGCAAGCTTCCCTTGACCCCACCTTGGAGCAGAGGATTGAAGCAAACCCGTATTTCCATCAATTAAAGGGAGGACTTTTGTGGGGTGACTCCTGTCAGTGTCGGGGCTTTTATCTTCCTCCTGACCACAGGCTGGGCATGGCTGCTGAGGCTTTGAGAAAAGCAGCTCTACCAAAAAAACAGAGGCCGGGAAATGGTCTGACAAAGAAAAGACCAAAACACATCTCAACTCAACACAAGCTTAGACAACCTGGAAATAGATCACTTTATATGCAGCCAGAGTGGCTTACGCAAGTGGTGTACTGGCACGCTCACAGACACAAATGATACACGACTGATTTCATCCCTCCTGGTAACAATAGGGCACATGGCACCGGCCGGAAAGAGCTAGTATCTCTGCAATGCACATGCTTTTATATATGGCTCTGTGTTCCTGGCTCTGCTCAGAAGTCGCTCCCGGTTTGGGGGACCATATGGGATGCATGGGGTCGATGCCTGGAGTCCATCCTGTGTCAGCTGCATTCAAAGCAAGCACCCTACCGTTGTGCGACCACTCTGGTCCCACACTCTCATATATTCCTCCTGGTTCTCTGGAACCATGAACTTCGACCCTGAGCACCAAAGCAAAGGAACAAAGGGGTTGCTGGACTAGGGCAGGAGAACAAGTGAGCCACATGTTGTCCTCTGAATCCAGAATCAACACAGCACAAACCTGGGCAGCTAGAAGAGCTTTAGTCCTTCTCAGCACTCAGATATTCCTGACCAGTCCTATGAACCTCTGTAGAAACACATTCCTCTTCCCAATTAAACCCCAGGACCCACTCCAGGTAGCTTAAAGGAAAGTATGTTTCATAAAGGAACTTGAATCTTCCACCAAATATCCACAGGGGTCAATGTCAAGGGTCACTCACAATGTGAAGGTGAGTTCTACAACAGAATCTATTGAAGGGGTGAGTAAAGGAATTGGGCTATACCCAGCAGTACTCAGGGGACCACATGGTATGATAAATCAAAAATTGAACTCATAGGGCCGAGAGATAGCACAGCAGTAAGGCGGTTTGCCTTGCACACGGCAGACTCAGGAAGGACCCAACTCAATTTCCGGCATCCCATATGATCCCCCAGTCTGCCAGGAGCACTTTCTGAGCACAGAGTCAGGAGTAACCCCTGAGTGCCTCTGGGTGTGCCCAAACACCAAAAATAAATAAATAAATAAATAAATAATAGAACCCAGGTCTCACACAAGCTGGAAAGAGCTCCACCACTGAACCACAGCCACCCCTCCTGTATAACAGTGGCAAAGACACATTCACACCTGACCTCAAGTACACTTGGATACCAAAGCCTAGAAAATGCCAGCAGTCAGCAGTAATGGTTCCCCTCCCCTCATTTGCAAAGTCCATTTATAAAATCGGCTAGATATCTGATTGTCCTGTAATACCCCAGCAGAGATCAGAGAGATCAGATTGTTGAGATTGGATTAACCCATCAGAGATCTGATTGTTGAGACTGGATTACCCCAGCAGAGACCTGATTGCTGCTGGAACTGCTGGAACATAGCTCTGTGATCTACCCTATTCTCTCCGGAAAGCATGCCTGGACTTCCTGGCCTTGCTCTCAGGATGTATCTAATGGAGAAAGTAAGCTTCTGGCTTCTACCATATGAAAAAGAAGCTCAGACTAGAAATTCTCCAGCAGAAATTTTTTGTACTGTTGCTGGGCCCACACAGCACAAAGCGCACAGCTGGCTCTGCATTAGTCTGCAGAGGAGGAGCCAAAATTTCAACAAGACAAAATAAAGGCTGGTGAGGACAAAGCCAAGGGTGAGCTCAGGAAGAACAAGGTGACTGCCCTGGCCCTCTGAAGACAACCCAGAGCCTGGAGACCTGTGGTTATTGTATGTGTCCTTGCATTTGACCCTTTCGTGAGTGTACACACACACACACACTTAGATTCACACGTGCACAACTTCCTCATAGCGGATGACCTTTGTCCCTTCGCTTGTAGCTCGTTGTGGCTGTTTCATCACAAGCAGGCCTAGAGTTTTACTCCACTCTCTGCCGTGGTGGGAATGTCAGCTCCCACCTCAAGCCTACCACTCAAGACACTTCTTCCTGATTTCATCACCACTTCCTGACTGCTACCATGGACAAGGTGTTTTACTCTGTCAGTTCCACCTCCCTCCTGCAGGAGGCACCCGTGACATGCAAAAGTGAATTTTCTTTACTTACGGTGAGGATGCCCCCAGTAAGGGGATCTTTGCATGATTGCAGGAGATGGAATGTGGCACTGTGGGAAAGCAGGGGTGAGGTCCCAGGACTGGGAGGGGATATGAGGAAAATGTGTGATTGGGGATGTACATAGTTCAGGTATAAAATCCTGGCTTCATCCTCTGCACTGGAAATACTGGGACACCCTTTCCATGGAGGCATGTGCACATGGACTGGGTCCTGGTTTTGATTCTGACACCTCATGGTCTCCCTAACACTGCTGAGTGATTGGATGACTAAATGAATAAGTAAGTAAACAAATACAAGATTGTCAAACTGGAATACAGTTTATAAAAAAAAATAAGCTCAGGGACTGGAGAGATAGCAAAGAGATAGATCAGATGTTTGCTTTGCATGCAGGACAGCAGTTCAAATCCCGGCATCCCATATGGTCCCCGATTGCCAGGAGCAATTTCTGAGTGTAGTAGAGCCAGAAGTAACCCCTGAGCACTGCCAGGTGTGTCCCAAAAACCAAAAAAAAAAAAAAATACACCCAACCAAAGGGCAGAAGAGATAAAGATTTGATGGAATTATTGAAAAAGATCTATTCTATTATTCTATATGTAACTAATATCCCATGAGGAGAAAACGGGGGGGGGAGGTCTTAAGAGATAATTATGAAAATGGAAGAAGATCTTGGCAATCTAGGAAGGAGACATCACGTAGATACACACATATATACAACCACTAGATTGCATTTGACTAAAACTAGAATTATTATATTATACACTACTGCTGTTTAAAAAAAATTAGGGGGGTAAATGCTTGCTTTGCATGTAGCAGACCTGGGTTCAATTCCAGGTACCACATGTGATTTCCCAATGCCCTGCTAGGAGTGATTCCTGAGCACTTCTGGATTTGGCTCAAAAACCCAAAAACTAAATACAAAGATTAGCAATTACCAGAGATCCGGGATAAGGTTGAGAGTTCCCACCTGGCCATTCTTCTTGGCTCAAAACCCATACACGCACCCCCATGTGAGTGAACCCTAACGTGAACCACCTCAAGCTGGGTAACAGACCTGGGGGGCGGAGGGCAGCTCAGTCACTGTCATAGTTGAACCACTGGGCCCGAGTAGCATGAGGCGCTGGATGGGCTACACAGGGACATTCTGCTCAGTATTGTTAGGAAACTAAGATGGCTGTCAGGTACAGTTCACAAAATAAAATATATCAAAACCAGGCCTTGACTCTGGAACCAGAGCCTAGAGCTATTCAACTAACACATACTGAGAACCCTGGGCTTCCAGAAAGCTAGTGTGTGCAAAGCAGCATTTCAGTTTTGGTTTGATTTTGGAACCATGCCTAGCAGTGTTCAGGCTCTTTGCTCAGGGACCATTTCTGGTGGTGCTTGGGGGATGATATATGGTGCCGAGGATGGACCCAGGTTGGCCATGTGTGAAGCAAATGCCCTCCTCACTGTACACCGCTCATAGCAAACAGTTCTTCCCATGTGGAAAGGGAGCCAAGGGAGGAAGTCAAGCATGCCTATGTTCGTGCTTGAGTCTGGTAGCATGTGAGAACTGAAATGGACCTCCAGACTGAGGTGTGGTTGTTCATGAGGTGCATAATCATGCATACATGTGTGCATGCTTAAGTGTTGTGTATTTGTATGTATATATGCATGTTTGTCACACATATGGGTGTGTGCTCTTGCATGCATTGTGTGGGGTGTGCGTGTGTTTGTGTGCATATGTTCTGTGTGCTTGTGTGTGGGTGTTCATGTGTGTGTGCATGCGCTTGTGTGCGTTTGTGTGTATATTTGTAAGTGTGTGCTTATAGGGGAGATATGTAGGAGGTCACTCTCTGATTCCAGCAGCCTAGCTCGCCGTGCCGCCGTGTGGCCACCAGGAGCATCTGCACAGCGCGGGGAACAAAGCCGGCGGCGGGCGGGGCCGCGGCTCCGGGTTGTCGTCCTGGGGCGGCTGGAGCGCTAGGCTAGGCACCGGGGCTGCGGGGTGGGGAGGACCCTAGGAGGGCTGGGCGACCCCCAAATCGAATAAAGTGATTCTCATGGATCCGCGACCTGGACAGGCACCTTAGCCCCATGTGGTGGCCCAGCTGGACACCCAGGAGGCCGGCCTGGGGGGCGCCCAGGCCCAAGACAGAGAGAGAACCAAGGAAATACAGAAACGCTTCTGCCTGCAGGACCGACCTGTCCCCCACCCAACCCCCGCTCCCTGTCCAGCTGCTACTTGCTGCTATACACCCCAGATCCAAGGGGCAGTCACGGGTCCCCTGCCAACTCCCAAGGCCAGTTCCCAGTGGAGAGGCTCAGGGAACCAACGGGGAGCAGCAGAAACCGAATACCCTGCAGGGTCACCTGTTGGGCCTTGCCGGACAGTCACATCTGCCCACGCATGAATGGGCCACAGCCGTGTTCACACATCTGTGTTTACACTGGGGGACTGCTGAGGGAGTCCCCACCCAGGTGGGCCAGACCCAGTTCAGGGAGTGCATACTACTGCTCCCCAGTTTCTAGTTTCAAACTGGGTCCTTCTCCTCTTCCTCCTCCATCTTATCCCCCTCCACCATCTTTTCCTCTTCCTCCACCGCATTCTCTTTCTCCTCCTCCATTGTTTCTTTAAAACAACCACACACACACACACACACACACACACACACACACACACACACACACCTCAGTACCGTTCATGCTGCAGCTAAAGTTGAAATTAAACCCAGACAAGGTGTCATTATGAGCTGATGAAACTTCATTTCTGGGGATGCTGATGTACCAGCCATTTGGGTGAGCAGCCACCTCTTTGATGGCTCAGGCAACTGCATCTGCGTGGCTTTACCTGCAAACGTTTCCTGTGATGGGCCCAACAGTAAATGTGTGATAGTTTTCTTCACAGGCTGTACAGTCTCTGTGAGCTACAAGGGTGCCACCCTGCGGCTGGAGTGAAAGCAGCCGCAGATAATGGATAAATGGACATGGCAGAGTGCCAATAAAACTTTATTTCCGATGAGCGCAATGAGCTGAAGTCAGCTCCTAAGCCATAGCATACCTGCCAGCTGCATTAGACCCCAAATGTGTCTGTTGACATCGTGGTTTTGTGATACTTGTAAAGTAGTGGGGTGGGTGAGAAATCCCTCAACTGGATCTCCAAGGTATGAGTGGGCAGGCCCAATTTGTTCTCATCTAAAGCTGGAGACCAGCATGGGTCTATCTGATGAAGGAGAAGGTGTCTGACACCCCTCAGTGGCCTCTGCTGTGTGCTAGGATGAGTGCTTTCAGCACTCATCTTTACAAGTGCTGCTGTGTTCTCTACAGCACAAACTACCTACTATCTGTTCCATCTGGGGGCTCCATGCCAAGGGGAATAGCTGGGAGGCCTTGATGAGAGTGGACTGTGCTGTGTCCTGGGGTGGGGGGGGATATGAGGACACCAAAAACTTCAGCTCCTCTCATTGCTGTCCTCCAGGGCCTGTAGTCCAGCCTCTGAGATGCTCCCTGGCCCAGACATAGGATCCAGAGGCGTGGCTGGTAGTTCAATAGGCCCAAATTGGGCTCCATGCCAGGAGCTTCTGCATCACTTCCTGGCATCCTTCAGCACAAGGAGGGCATTGGGTTGTTAGGTGGAACCGGTGGCCTGTGAGGTCCAGCCCAGCTGGGAATAGGACAGGCCTCTGCCTTCCACCACTGCCTCCTGCTCTCCCAGGACACAGACACACACACAGACACACACACACACACACACACACACACACACACTATCACCATCATCATCACCATCACCATCACCATCACCAAAAGAATAAGGTCTTTGGTTTTAAGCAGCACCTTCATTTTACTGTTGGGGAGACTGAGACCCAGAGAAGACTCTTGTGATTGCAAGGTTAATTCTAGAAGTGTCTCCCAGCACCCTGGCAGGCAATTCCTGATCTCAGCATTCAGGATTTTTTTCCTCTTCCTCCTTTCTTTCCCACTCACACCTGCAGACACAACATCTTGGGGATGCTCCAAAGTGGGGTCCTGGCAGAACTAGAGGTGTAAGTCTGTTCTGCTTCCCAGGGGAGTAAAGCAGGCCTCATGAAGGACAGGAAAAGGTTGGGTCAAGAAGCGCCTTTCAGGCTGGACCCTGTTTGCTAGGAGGGGGCAGCTGTGTCAGCACTGAGCATCCTCTAGTCCAGCCCCCCAGGGGCCCGAGAGGCCATGACCTCATCAGTGTTTCTAGCTTTCATGACTTGCCAAGGAAGTTCCAGTGACGCACTGGAGTGAACTGATATCCCTTTGCAGCCTATTCTAGGCCCAAAGGAACCTGCCAACGCTGTCGCCCTGGCCCAGACCACCAGGCATAGGCTGGGCAAAGAGCAGGAGGGGACAAGAATGAGTAAGAGTGGGGTGACTGGATAGGAGCTGATGACAGCGGGTAGGTAAGGACAAGGAGACCAGGGGGGCTGGGGCTGGGGGCTAAGAGGCAGGGAGTCTCCTAGGGAAAGCAGAATGCCCAGGACATGTAGGTGCTAATGGACATCATGGAATTCCCAAATACTGAACCAGTTGGGTTGCCTTCTAGTTGCTGTTCTCTCTGTGCTCTGCCTTCCTTGGCCACAGTCTACTGACCTCCCCACTTCACCCACCCTTCTAAACATGATGCAGTCCTTAGTGGGGAATTCAAATCCTCAGAGAACTGAAAATGGGGAAACCTTGGTTCGGCCACTGGCCTCTACATCTGTGTTCCTGGGATAGTGTCTTCTCCAGGCTAGAGAAATGGGATAGCCAGTAAAGTGCTTGCCTTGTATGAGACTGACCCTTGTTTGATCCCTGCATAAGGTCCCTTGAGCACCACCAGAATTGATCTACATACACAAAGTCAGGAGTAAATCCTGAGCACTGCTAAAACAAATGTATTCACAGGGTGACTGCTGGAACTAGGTGCAAGAGCACTGCATCAAGTAGACCCCCAGAAATGGGGAGATCTTATTGCTACTGAACAACAAGAATAAGCTGAGGGACTTTCCCACAACCCCTGCTCTGTGCTTCCCCCCCCCCCCTCCGCAAGTCAGCAGGCATGGATTTCCTGGCAGAGAGAACAACACAGTTAGCAGGGGCTGAAGTCTTATGCCAAGATCCCGTAAGTGTGGCTGTAATTAAAGGGCAGCAGCAACAGGAATCAGTGCCCGGGGCCACTGGACTGGGCGTTTTGAGGAGCTATTAGCCCTGTTTTGACCACTGACACAATTGAGACTCAGAATATGTCAACAGTGACTCATTGTGGTCCTGATGCAGGGTAATGAAGCCAGGGCGTGAACCCTGAGCCTTCCCAGCCCAAACCCTGAAGCTCATACATGACTGTACAGGGTTCATCTTTGGACTCTGCTGTGTAGACTTGTGCTCACCCAGTGCCTACCTACAGTGGGCTATGGCTTCCTTCCACAAGCCTAGTCTCTGAGCTGTTAGGTGCAAAAGCATGGGAGATGGCTGGGAGCATGCGCGCATGCACACACACACACACACACACACACACACACACACACACACACACACACACACACCACAGACCTTTTTTTTTCCTGGTTGGAGAAATTAAGTAAGATTTAGACTTTCCCATGCCAATGGCTGAAATGGGGCAGCTTGATCTTCCCCCTCAATCTAGAAAAGGGTGACCCAAACTAGAGAGTTTCTCTGTCCCCATGAATACATTGAAAGTCCCAACAGTACCCCTAATTTTTTATTATGTCTTCTTTTTGGGGGGCGTCACACTTGGCAGCGCTCAGGGGTTACTCCTGGCTCTATGCTCAGAAATCGCTCCTGGCAGGCTCGGGAGACTATGGGATGCCGGGATTCGAACCACTATCCTCTGCATGCAGGGAAAATGTCCTACCTCCATGCTATCTCTCTGGCCCTGTGTCTTCTTTTTTTGTTTTTGCTTTTGTTTTTTTTTGGGGGGGGGGCCACACCTGTTTGATGCTCACGGGTTACTCCTAGCTAAGCACTCAAAAATTGCCCCTGACTTGAGGGGGACTGTATGGGATGCCAGGGGATCAAACCTCAGTCCTTCCTTGGCTAGCTCTTGCAAGGCAGACACCTTGCCTCTAGCGCCACCTCGCCAGCCCCATTTAAGGCAAATTTTTTCAACCTTCGAATGAGAGGTATTGATGAGCTTGGATGGGACAAAATCTATTTTCACAAACTTCTGAATCCAAGCTAGCCTTTCCCTCCACTAAAATTGTGGCTACAAGCCACTTTATTAGTAATGGGACCAGCACCTCCATTTGTAATAGGATTCACATGTCACATAGATGGGGTAGGAGATAACAGTTCAGAGACCCTGATGTGGTGTTGGTGATTCGAACCAAGTTCACTACCATACTCATGTAACCATATAGAAGAGCCTTAACCTTTCTCTACAGCCCCCTTAACCTTTCTTCAGCCCACACTAATTTTTATATCCAATGACAATGTTGCTGATACCGTATAATTCAGTGTTTCTTACTATTTCACCATTACAGCTATCACATATGCCACTAGATTTTGTAGCTGAATTTTTTTTTTTTTTTTTGGTTTTTGGGTTGCACTCAGCAGAGCTTAGGGATTACTCATGGCTCTGTGCTCATAAATAGCCCCTGGCAGGCACGGGATTCGAACCACTGTCCTTCTGGATGTAAGGCAAACGTCCTACCTCCATGCTAGCTCTCCGGCCCCTGTAGCTGAATTTTGATCCAAAAGCCTATTATGATTATGTCATAAACCTGTGCCTCTAGTTATTTTGACAACCAAGTTTCAACATGATTTTTTTTCTGGAATCTTACACATTGTATACACACACAAAAATTGTCCCAAGCCAGATCCATAGCACAGGGGTTAAATCACTTGTATGAGGTCAGTCCAAGCTTGATCCTCAACACCATATATGGTTCCCCAAGCTCTACCAGCAATGATCTCTGAGCACTGCTGGGTGTGGCCCCCAAATAAAACAAAATTGTCCTAATACAGTCCTGAGGCTGCACTGACCAGCCAAAGAGGGGGGTCAGAGCTGAATCACGATTGTTGGGATGCTGCCCCTGGGGAGCTAAGGAGAGGCAGGAAGGGCGAGCAGCTTCCTTCTTGTCAGTGACGCCTAAGTCCTCCATCTCTGCACTCACATCCCTTCAGGGAGCACCAGGTCTCCTGGATACACTGAGTAAGCAGCAAGGAGAGAATAGGTCTCTGGTCTGGACAGCTGGTCACAGCTCCTCCGTGTGGAAGGAACAATTTGGAGATCTGGTGGAGGGCTGGGGCTTGCTTACCTGTGCAAGGAAAAGGAGGAAACCCATTGATTGCTTTTTT
>PVKC010029183.1:0-15198 GCA_004027635.1 Crocidura indochinensis
TACTTACTTTCTGGAAGCTTTTATTTGTGGTGTTAAATTAACCAGCAGGAAATATAGAAATATAACTTGATTGTAACCAGGACAGAGAGGAAAGTTAACGTTCGTTTTTATATCTCCTTTCACAATTAGCTGCACATTGTGTAAATTGTATAATTGTGCCTAATTTTATTGAATTGTATTTTTGAAAATGGTCACCACATGGTTTACATCTAGTTGTTGAATAAGCCAACGCCTTCCCCTTTGGTTCATACTGCCAGATCCCTCAAATACTCAATGCAGCACAAATAAGTCCTCACTGCTACTTTCTGTTCAGATCCCTGATAACTATCATGATCAATGGCCTCCTTCACACACTCTTCACAGCTGACACTAGTTCTTCTACCTCTGCGAGGTCTTCAACACAGCTGGTCTATTCATGTACCATTCATTTTCTGTGTACATTTTTGAATGTATTTGCAAATTATCAGATAAATATCAATGCAGCATTTAAAAGATCAAAAAATTGAAATTGACAAGTATTTTTAGGAGGAATAGACATTTTCTTTCCTGTGCCTTCTTCGTAACTAGGACAATTATTGAACTCTATGTCACAGCTTCTGTCTTTCATGTTTTGTTTTCATTTTCTTTTCATAATAAAGGGTCCTGAACATTTTTCTTAGGTTTATTCTAATTTTTGTATCAGTTTTATTTTACTCATTTTTTCTATGTAAGCTTTTTGTGTAATCATAGTCTTTATTTTCAATATAAAATAAATATTTAGGGGCCAGATATATAGTACAGTGAATAGAATGATTGCCTTGCATGTGGCCAACCCAAGTTTGAATTCAGAATTCTATATATGGTCCCCTGAGCACTGCCAGGAATGATTACTGAAAGGAGAGACAGGAGTAATCCATAAGAATCACCTGGTATGGTCCCTTCAAAAAAAAAAAAAAAGAACTAAGTAATCATTGGTATCTGTCAATTGCAGGCAATTTGAATCAGTCCAAAACTACTATAATATAAGATTCCAATAGTTTTTACCCAATATTTTCCTGTTTTTGTATGTAGACAAAAATATGTTTTCACATTATAACATTATCATTTCCCAATTTTTCTCATTTTCTTTTTATGACAATCAGAAATTGTATATAACATTTAAATAAATGTTGTCCAAAATTCTAAATCATTGTTGTTCTTATAGTTTTTCACTAAAACACCTGGTGCCATCTTGAACATAGTTACAAAATGGGCAACTTGGTCTTACTTCTTCTTTTGGGGGGACACACCCATTGATACTCAAGGGTTACTCCTGTCTATGCACTCAGAAATTGCTCCTGGCTTGGGGGGAGCATATGGGACCCCGGGGGATTGAACCACGGTGCGTCCTAGGCTAGCACTTGCAAGGCAGACGCCTTACCTCTAGTTCCACTGCTCTGGCCTCTTCTTACTTTAAATAAAATATTTTTTGTATTTCACAGCAACTCTTTTCTTGTTGGGTTGGCGGCTGGGCCACACCTGAGGAGCATAAGGAGCCATGAGTTTCCAGGGATCTAATCAAAGTCAGCAGCAAACAAGGCAAGTTCTTTACAACGTTGGATCATCTCATTGACCACTCAGGAGAAATTCTTCATCATGTCGAGGAAAATTTGTGTGTAAGCTTTTTTGAGTTGGTTTATCTGTTAATTGATAAAGAGTGATTGATTTTTAATAAAGTATTCTTCTTGTCAATTAAAATGTGATATGTCTATTTCTTCTTTTATCAATTATTATGGAAAAATTACAAAAGAGTCTTATCTTTCTGTATTCATTTACCCTTCCTCTTTTTGGTCAAGATAATAATTTATTATACTTGCAAAAGTTGGATAATGAAAAAGGGAATCAAAACCTGATTGCAAAAAGGGAATCAAAACCTGATTGCAAAACTCTCCTTTCTGATGCTCCTCTGTGCTTTGCTTTCTTATTCTATGGATCACATTTTAATTTGTACATATATATTTGAAGCAGTTTGTTTATTCTTGATCTTAAGTCAAAGACTCAATTTCACTTTGGAACTTCACTTCCTCACATACCATTATTGGAAAGCTTAGGGGTCTAGATATCAAACTTTTCATTTTTTACCCTCCAGGCAAGGAAGATAATAGGGTGGGGGCCTAAAGCTACTGAGAAGTCATTTTTAGGACTGAGAAGTGACGATCAACCCTCTGCATGCACATCTAGGCTTCATGGACAAACTGAATCTTCTACCTTTAATAGCTTTCTTGTATCACCTATGTCCTGGTTCTAAGATACTCCCTCTGCTACACAAATTCTAATAGCTCGCTAGGGGACTGGGAATGCTTTGCCCTTTTAATGTGTGTATTGTTTGTGCTAAAGTAGCCAGAGTTGATCTTTAAATTCACTTCACCCTTTGACAGGGTATAGAATTCCAGATTGAAATCTCTTTCTACTGCATTGTAAAGATTCCTCTCTACTTGTCTTCAAGAAGCTCCAATGGTGCATGTCCAATGTTGAACACACATGTGGAACTTTTATTTTTTGATGTCTTATCTTTTCCAAGTAAACTCACTTTTTTTTTTTTTTTTGGTTTTTGGGCCACACCTGGCAGTGCTCAGAGGTTACTCCTGGCTATCTGCTCAGAAATAGCTCCTGGCAGGCACGGGGGACCATATGGGACACCGGGATTCGAAACAACCACCTTTGGTCCTGGATCGGCTGCTTGCAAGGCAAACACCGCTGTGCTATCTCTCCGGGCCCTCATTCTTAAACCATCTTCTCTTTGGCATACTTTGCAGATCTTTCCTGAGGCAATAATATCTGCTTTTAAGAATACTCTGAAGAATCTTTGTACACTTGAACAGCTTTTAATTCTGGTAAGACTTTCTAAGAAAATTTCCTGACTTTTTTTTTTCTGTATTTTCCTACTTGACTTTGAAGAGACCAGAATCACAATTTAGAAGCTTCCACCAACCTTCAAATACTATTTCACATGCAAATTTTTACCCTTCTTTGATTTGCCTACTTGGTGAAGAATATATTTCTTCATATAATCTCCTCAAAAAGGTAAAAGAATGACATATAAATGTCATTTTTACTCTAAGGAGTTACATTTGTCAAGATGTATTTTCTTTTTGATGGTTTCTTTTAGGTGGCATCCCGTTCTTAATTATGAGTGGTATAGACTTTCCATTTGTGGGAGTTTTTTCAGTTATTTTATTTTATTTTATTTTATTTTATTTTATTTTATTTTATTTTATTTTATTTTATTTTATTTTGGAAGTGGAGTGGGTCTGGGCCACATGCAATGAAGTTCAGTGGTTACTCCTGACTATGAACTCAGGAATTACTCCTAGTTGTGCCTGACCATAATAATGCAGGATTGGGGAGTAGTGGGTCTCTGTGCTCATTCATGGTTCTCAGATTCTTGAATATTTTCAAGACTAAGTGTTAAAAGGTAGAGAAGTTTATTGGAAAGTAAAGGAGAAAGAAAAGGAGCTCCTCATGTGGGGAGGAACTTAGTATAGGACTAAGTTAAATATGGAAACTCATCATGGAAACTCAGAAACTCATCTCTCCCTGGTCCTTTAGATTTGGTTCCTTTTTTCCTTGGCATCCTTTCTTCAATGTCCTCATCAGCTATGTCCCTGACTTCTATTTTTAATTATTTGTTAATTTCTCTTTCTTTGAACATAGATTTGTCCCTCATAAAGAAACATTTTCTATAGCTTCACTTAAATTTTCTTGCTTATCAAAGAAGAAAGGAAGTATACATGTCTCATCAAAAGGGAAATAGAAATGATTGATTCATTTGCTTCCAAAAATGACAAGACCTGTGAGTAAACAAAGTATCCAGGCATCGCCCATACACCTCTGAACAATGGATACCATCTATGGAAACAACCACAATTGTCTATAACATTACCAGGATGCAAACCTCTACCAGGGAAGACCTACCATTGCTCTGGCATTGATTTACTCTGAAACACCCAGACGACTCAGCAAAACTTGCTTGCAGGGCAGATCGCTCCGCATCTAATGGTGTGCTGAAACTAGAGGATGCTCCACATCAGCCTGACTTCAATGAAAGAAACGCATAGAATCATCCAGAATCTTTAACTATAGGAACCTGATACCAATAACAGCTTAAGTGTGAAAAAGTTTCACTGGGACCATGGAGAATGACCCGGGAATAAACAGACTGGTATGACTAGAGCTCAGAGTTGGTCTTATGCCAATAAACTTCTGGAGTGAGGCCTTCTTGTAATCAGGCCAAGGATTTTTTCCCCGTTTTCTCCATATTTTTCTGGACCTATGCAAACAATGGCGATTGCCACTGTCACAACTTTATTATTGTATTTTTTAACACTTATCCTTAAAGGAAAAAAAAAACAGTTTACTGAATTTAAAAACAAATAACTGTAGTAGAATGCCTGTCTCAAATACAGGCAAGGGATGCAAAAGGGGTGGGGGGGGCTTTGGGAGGAGGGAATGTTACACTGGTGAAGGGAGATGTTCTGTTTGTGACTGTAACCCAACTATAATCATATTTGTAATCATGGTGCTTAAATAAAAAAAAAAGAAAGAAAGAAAATATCCAAAATTTTGTAGTCTATATTCTTAACATCCTAGGAGGATGTCTTATTGCCACCACACTCTGCTTTGGTCATTTCTTATAGGGAGCAGTAGCAGTAAATCAGAATTGGGTTAAGAAAATTACAGTGATTAGAGGCAGGATTAAAAACAGATCAAGTCAGGGGCCCGGGAGATAGCATGGAGGTAAGGCATTTGTCTTTCATGCAAAAGGTCATTGGTTTGAATCCCAGTGCCCCATATGGTCCCCCGTGCCTGCCAGGAGCAATTTCTGAACATGGAGCCAGGAGTAACCCCTGAGCACTGCCAGGTGTGACCCAAAAACCAAAAAAACAAAACAAAACAGATCAAGTCAAATAACTTGGACAAAAGTTAACCTAGTTCAGCCCATTGCCAGCCCTGCTGGTGATGAGTTTCTTTAGTTCGTGGATATAGAATGTCTGTTTTCTTTTCCCCCTTACTTTCCTGAAGGCAGATTTCACCCTTGTCATGGAAATGACTTGCCAGACCAGCTTAGTGTTGTTTTCCCATTTTGAAATTTGGAGTAGGCTAAGAATCGACTATTATCATGCAAATTTATGTTTTAATTGCATATTATAGTCCTATTGGACTGAGGCCAACCTTCATTTTAAGGCAGTCAGCCATGAAAATATTTTTTTCCTAACAGTTTTATCATTTTGGATCAGATTAAAATTAATTTTTATCCTTCTGTTTCTTTTGGAGTTTAGTTTGTGTTTTGTTTTAATAATTCTGTAGTTGTTATGCATAAATTGTAAGCACTAGAAAAATGTAATTTAATCATTCCTCATGAGGGCCCTATGAATTGTTTTTTTAATGATCTTTACTTTTTAAATTTTATTAAAAATACAGTGAGTCCATTATTAAACTTTCACATGCAAAACATGAAAGTCAAAAGTTTGTTTCTGTTTTCCATCTGTAGATAAAAAGTCAAATAATTTAATTATAACTTTACTTTATTGTATATGCATATGCTTGATAGTATTTATACTATGCCTACTCAGAACATTTGCTCTTGATTAATCACCATACAATTAGCAAGAATATTACTGTAAATGATAAATAAGAGAAAGAGGTTATTCTATTGATTTAGTACATTTAATCTTGATCATCTATTCTGGGATATTTGCCTTGTATGGAACTGAATAATACGTTATAATAATAGCATGTACTTGGCATATCTGTTTAATTACTATGCTAATCATATTTCTTTTGTTTGTGTTTTTCTGGGACTCATTTGGCCATGCTAAAGACTTACTCTTGGCTCTTTGCTCAGTCATCACTCCTGGCAGTATTTGGGGGATCATATGTGGTTCTGAGGATTGAATCAGGGTTGGCAGAGTGAAAGGCAAATGCCCTCTCTGCTGCATGATCTCTCTGTCTCTTTTCACCTTTGCAGAAAAGAATCTTGGGAAGAAAACTCTATGCCCTCTCTGCTGCATGATCTCTCTGTCTCTTTTCACCTTTGCAGAAAAGAATCTTGGGAAGAAGGCTCTTTTTTTTTTTTCTTGGTTTTTGGGCCACACTCAGTGACGCTCAGGGATTACACCTGGCTATGCGCTCAGAAGTCGCTCCTGGCTTGGGGGACCATATGGGAAACCAGGGGATCGAACCGAGGTCCGTCCTAGGCTAGCGCAGGAAAGACAGGCACCTTACTTCCAGCGCCTCCGCCCGTCCCCAAGGAAGAAAACTCTTGTAAGATCTTGTGCTGGCTCTAGTCTATTCTCTTTCCAAACCTGCTAGATTTCTTGGCATAAAACAAACCCAAAATATCTGATGAAAAAGGAAGACGTGAACGAACCCCAAATTTAAGACCTTTTTAAACTCACTTGACATATTGCTAAATTGTTTTCATGCCAGAGGTCTTCAAATTCTACATTCAACTATGACTGAACCAGCCTCAACAGCCCCTAAAGGATCCTTTAGCAATGTCAGGGACTAAGCCTTGCTTTCTCGGGGCTCAGCTCATGGATGGCCTCTTTTCTGTGACACTGACATACTGCAAACTGGAGGTAGGGATCCTGTTCAAGGTCCTCAGGGATTCAGAAAGTGCCTCACAACTGTGCTTCAGACAAGTAGGATTGACATATGCTAATGAACTCTGTACATTCCCTCCCCAGGACCTGAATTTGCTACCTGCTTCCATCAGTGTAATCCATATTGCCATGCCTATCCTGGTGAATCTTGAGGAAGCCCAAGGGAGTAACCACTATGCTCTGGTAAACATGGAATGGTAGGAATTGAACTAGGGTTGGCAGTATGCAGGGCACATGCCTTAAGCCCTATGCTCTCCAACCCTTTTGTATATTTAAAATCTAAGTTCTTTCTCTAACATATTTCAAATATTCTCCCAGCATTTCTTCATTTTTTTTTTTTTTTGGTTTTTGGGCCACACCCAGTGACGCTCAGGGGTTACTCCTGGTGATGCGCTCAGAAGTTGCTCCTGGCTTGGGGGACCATATGGGGTACGGGGGATCGAACTGCAGTCTGTCCAAGGCTAGCGCGGTAAGGCAGGCACCTTTACCTCCAGCGCCACCACCCGGCCCCCATTTCTTCATTTTTAATTTTGACAGGAGCATGTCTCACTCAGTGGCACAGTGGAGAGAGATTAGAGAGGGACCACATTGACCAAGTAACTCTTTAGAAGGTGATTCTTCCCCATTCCAAATGAGTCCTTTAAAATATTCAGATAAAGTTGCTATCATAGAGTGACCATGATGCTTATGAAATAAATAAAAGATATTGTGCACACAAAGACTGAGTAACAATGCTATGGCAGTAAACATTATGTGGTCTTGAAAGATAAAAATATATTCCCTAGGTAGTGATAGGAGAGCATCAAAAACCAAGGGGGTCATAAAGTTTGTATATGTGCAAAAAAGATCCTTTATCTCATTTACATGCACACACACATGCACACGCGAGCACACACACATGCACATGCGAGCACACACACAATGCATGCCACACTTGCCCAAATGTGCAAGTAAGATGAATGGAAAATTTTCATCATGACCAGAGTTTGTGATGTGCTGATGGACAAAGTCTTTACATTTGAGACACTGAGACTGAGATGAGACAAAGAAGGATAACTAAGGGTTGTGTGTCTGTGTGTATGTGTGTGTGTTCACTAGGATTTGTGCAGGTATTATGGCCAGAAATCTCCTTAATGCTGCCATCCTTCCTGTGTCTAGGGCTCATCTGGGCTTTGTGAAGGGATTGGGGATTACAGTTGATTCAGTGGAGTTTCACACTGCCCAGAGACATGAAGGAAACAGTCTGGTCTTTGTGTCAGACTCTAAGTGCAGACCGAGATCACTGTACCGTTGTCAGAAACATCTTTAATTCTCTTTGGAAGGCAAGATGGTTGGGGGATTTAAAAGGAGAAACACCACTGAAGAATGTAGGATATAACTTTATTTGATTTAGGGGATTCCAGGGCTGCTGGGTATTGGAGCCAATACTGGGGTGTGTTATAGCTGGCAGAGAGTGTAAGTCAGCAGGGTCTGAGGGTAAGGGACCATTGAAGGGTAATGGGCACAGTAGGCCAACCAGAAGGAACCAACTGACCACAATCTGGAGACAGTTCTGAAAACCAGAAGAGGCAAAAGGGGCATTAATATGGAGACAAGTGTTGGGGTGTTCCATAAGCAGAAACAGCCCTTCCTAAAGAGTCTAGGATCTGCTCTTTCCTGACAAACCAAGACACTGCAGCGTTGTTTCTATTCCACCATCAGCACCTCTGCCCTCTCTCATGAATCTGTGCCATGGACAGAGAGACTCTTCATGGAAGCACAAAGTGTGGAGCTGAGTACACAAGTACATGATCAAAGAGAGCTTGGATAGGGATTTGCCTCTTCCTCTCTGTTGTACAGATTCAACTTGAACCTGCAGTGGGGGGCTTTAGATCATCCCATCCCCAGCAAGAGATGCACCATCCGAGGCCCCCTATGAAAGGCTTATTGCTGGGGAAATCCATGCTGGGAACTAGCCCACAGAGACATTCCTAGAGTCCTTTTGGTCAATTCCTGCCTGGAGAAATCAGCTGGAAGTGGGCATGGAACATATCTCACACAGGTATCTGGGACCCCCAGGACAGTTCTGACTGTGCTTTGCTCCTCTTGCGTTAAGACAAATCACTCATGCGGCCACTATGCATTTTTTGGATGTCCCATCTCTCTCTCTCTCTCACTCAGGAAAGCAAATTGGCGCCTTCCTGCGAAATGGATGGCTGCTGAGGGTTCCTAATGAGAAAGCGAATAAAGGAGGAATCTGGGGCAGAAATGGCTGCTTGAATAACGGATTCCCTTATTGCTTCATGAATCACAGTTAAAAGTGGATGTCATGAACATGAGACTTGTCTGCAGCACAAGCAAAAGAAGAAGAGAGGGAAGCAACCAGCAACTTGACCCTGTCAGTTGGTTGGCCCAACTGCTCAGAATGAAGGTGAGGAAGTGTGGATATTTGACTTTCCCTGATGAAATGCACCCTGCACTCTGGTTCTCAACCAGGTGAGGCTCGGGGACCACCAGTTTGGTATTTGCAGTATAGTTTCTGCTTAGGATAGAGACCAGCAGGTGAAGGTGATTTTTCACCACTCATAACTGCAGCAGTTACTGCAGCAGTACGGAAGGAGGAAGGACCTTGAGAAATTCTCTGAGCAGAGTGAGGGTCAGTCATGGCCCACTAACCTGCCAGCTCTAGAGCCCCCATTTTTTGGTGCTCCCAGAGAAGAGGCCAGCACAACTTTAATGACCAATGTCCACCAATCTGGAACCCCATATCATCTTGTGTGGGAGGGCATAGGGCTACAAAAGGTCACAGAGCTCTGCTGGGTCTCCCTTCAAATTCCAATCTGCCTCTGCAGTTTGCATGACTGGATCTCAGCAGCAGAGTCTGGTAGGCCAATGGAGGTGTGGCATGAGCCTCATACACAGCACTGATGGGGACCCCCAAAGAGAGCTGATTGAGACCCTTGAAGGCAGAGCTGAGCCCACTCTAGCCAGCAGGAGTCACGACTTGAACTCAGGGGTGGGCAGCCATTGTCAGTCCACAGCCCTACTGTCCTGGACTTGTCACTGAGTTCCATAGCCTATTTAGTGGCAAAAGGGTTGGTCCCACATGTTCATGCTCAGGGAAAATGCCTCTAGATAGTCTCTAAAAACAGTCTATCTTGCCAACAGCAACCTTTGCTGGGGGATTTTTCCCCTATGTCTACCAGTGGAACTACATCTCTCTTGCACCATGGGACCCCAGCAGAAGCAGCTTTATAGTCCCGGGGCCCAAACTCCCCACCAGCCATTAGCCAATGATCATCAAGTGACTGGGAATGAAAGAAACTAAGGAGCAGGTAAAGGAGCTGGGACAAGTAGGAATTGTCTTGAGCCAAGTCCTGAGAAGTGCTATCAGGATGAAAACTAGGAAGAATTAAAGGAAGGAAGGAAGGAAGAGAGGGAGGGAGGAAAGGAAATAAAGAGGGAGGGAGGGAACAGGAGAGAAAGGGATGGGAGGGAGGGAAAGAGAAAAGGTAGGAAGGAAGACAGGAAAGGAGGGAAGGGAGAAGGAGGGAAGGAAGGTAGGAGGGAAGGAAGAAGGAGGAAAGCAATGTAAGAAGAAGGAGGAAAGAAGGAAAAAAGGAAAAAGGAAGGAAGGAGGAAAGGAAGGAGGGGACGAAGGAAAAAGGGAGGAAGAAAGAAGCAAAGGAAGGAAGAAGGAAAGAAAAGAAGGAAAGAACGAAGAAAGAAAGGAGGAAAAGAATGAAGGAATATGGAGGAATGGAAGAAAGAAGGCAAGAAAGGAAGGAAAGAGGGAGAAAGGGAAAGAAGGGAGAGGGAGCAGGAAATGAAGGGAAACAAATAGAGGGGGAGGGAGAAAGAGAGTAAAGGACAGTGAATAAGGCAGGTGAACAGAAAAATAGTTATATTGGACAGAGAATATGAGAATGAGAGAGAGAAATTACAGAAGTGTGTTACAGTCACTGCCTTACTGCTTTCGAACTCACATAGGAAAACCAGGGAGAAAGGGTTTTTCTTCTGTTGTTTATTTTCTGCACATTGAATTCTAAGTTGGGGCCAGCACAAGGACTGAGACATGTATGAGTCATGGATTCAGGAAGCTCTTACTGGGAGGAAAACAACCAGACAATACAAATCAATAAGAAATGCAGCAGCAGGGGAGGGAGGAGAGCAGGGCTTGGACTCTGAATGAGGGGCAGGTCAGAGCTCACCCAGAGATGGACTTTCTCTGGGAATCAGGTCTGTGTTGGCATGGGGGCAATTCTTCTAGAACAGATGGGGGAATCCTGCATGGACAGAGAGAACTTGCAGATTCCGTAGCTGCAGGAAGAACAGCCATCCATCTGCAGGCCCCCCTTTTTTTGCATGGCATCTTCATTCCAGACAGGTGAGTGTGGTTGTGGGATGGTCACAGAGACACCTGAACCCAGGTAGTCTCATGGTGAACCAACAGGTCTGGCTTTGTGACTCTAGGAGGTAGAAATTCCAAGGCCCCTTATGTGCGAAGGAGGCAAAGCCAGTTGGTCCCAAGCTGGTTCCTTGGTCCCTATCCCAGAAGCAAAGTGTATTCAAAGCAGAACAAAGTTAGAGTGTTAGGATGTGGCAGTGGGGGAGACAAGCTGGAGAACATGGTGGTGGATGGGGTAGGAGGGTCTGAATACTTTCTCTCCTGTACTTCTTTGCTCTTCTTTAAGGATGGAGATGTGACGGGATGGGCTGAGACCTTGCTGTGGGCTCATCTGTGTGTTCCAGCTCAGCTGGCTTAGGTGGAGGGCTAGTTGGCATTTTGACAATGACCAGGGAGATTTGGTCTCTTCCTGTGCTGCACAATGGTGCATAACTTCTTGGGTATCTTGGCTTATAGTGGGAGCCAGTTATGCCCAGCAGAATCCATGGGGGAAGTAGAATGGCTCCAAGAGAGTCCTGGGTGACCTTTACTGTGGGGGAGCAGGAACTGGGGGTTCCAGGAAGAGTTTGTAGAGCGAGAAAGTCTGAAGCTGTCCCAGCTCCAGCTCCTATTGGTATCCCATGACCCCCTCACCAAACAGATGTATCTCTACTTCTAGAAGCCTGGACCATGGGGACTACAGATACAGGAGCTGCCTATGCCAGGGTATGGGCAGGAGAGACAGACATGGGGCCAGGAGAGGAGCATGCCTGGTGAGCTCCTGCAACTCTCACCTTCATCTCTTCTTTAGAGCAGATGGAAGCTTAGCAGAGCTTGAACCAGTACCTGAGATGTGCCCCACAGGGGGAGTGGAGGAACTGGAATTCAGCCTCCTGCAACCCCTGGCATCAGAAGCTGCTCATCAGCTTGAGCTGTGAACAGCCTCTTGGAGCCCAGCTTCTGCCTTGGAGCACTTGTCCCCCATCTGCAGTGCTTGTCCAGGCATCAGCAAGCACCCAGGCCCTGCAGCTGCCTACCCTGAGTCCTACCAATCTGGTGAGGGTTACTCTTTGGGAAAAGGAGCCTTGCTGACCTCAACAGACTCATTAGGTCCTGAGCTTATGGGCCTGAGATCACTGCAGCCTCTTTTAGTCATGCCAGAGATTGCTCCATGCCTTGAAATCAGAAATTCTAAGGACAGAGACCTGACCAGGGTGTACTCCTCTAATCTATCTTCATGCAGGTACCAGGACACAAGCTAAAACCTCTATATTAAGCTAAAGATAATCAATACACAGCAACTATTTTTTGTTTGGTTTTGGGGCCACACCAGTGACGCTCAGAAGTTACTCCTGGCTATGCACTCAGAAATTGCTCCTGGCTTGGGGAACCATATGAGATGTCAGAGATTGAATCAAGGTCTGTCCTGGGTTAGTTATGTGCAAAGCAAATGCTCTACCACTGTGCTATCACTCCAGCCCCTACTTTTATTATTCTATATCCAGGGGGCAAATAATGTCACAGGTAGAAATTTTTCTTTGGTGTATATTTTATATTATTTTACTTCACATGTTTATAAAGTTTCTGGAAAGTTCATTTACTTGGAACAGCAACTTGCCCTTCTGATTCTTTTCCTACAAGGTCACCAATGATTCCATTATGAATTTACCTAGTGCAATGTTTTCTAAGAGTTGGGGAAAATAGAAGGAAAAATCAATAGATTTCTGCTTCTCGGCGCTAACAAGAGGTCTGAGCAAGTTAAATCAATCCAGACATTTTGGGTAAAAGTCTGTAAAAACTCAAGGTAAGAAACAAGGTTTAATGATCTCAACTAAACTAAATTTTCTTCCAACTAAACAATTACTTTCTAGTTCTACCCTCCCATTATGACGATAGCTGAAGGTTTGTTCATCTGGTTCCCTGATGTGTATAACCAGGAAGCTAAAAGACAGCAAGTGTTTGAAGGAAGGACAGAGCACTAAGATAGACCTGCATGTCCCTCTGAAATATTTAGAGGGACATCAAACACCCCCCAGAGGACAAGTCTGGGGGTGGCACTATCCTGGGCAGCAATGCAGGCTCTGATCAAGAGCTCTGACTTAGACTGCCAGTCTGAATGCTGCTCACATAGTTTCAGAACTACAAGGCATCAATGCCCACAGCTAACTGTGCCTTAAGCGCTTGTGCCAAGGTTCACTTGGTACTGAATTACAGCTGTCAGAAAGGATACTAGACGGGAGCAAAGATGTGAAACATATGAGATGTTTGAAGATAGATGGTCTTTATTGGAATAGTTTTAATGGTACAAAAAGTTCTAGAAAAAGTGCCTATCATATAGGAGTCATTATACAAGCTATGGGAGGGAGCTAGTGCCTTAGGCAGGGTTCTTTATAGAAGCAGAATAATAGCTTGGATGAATGGGTAAAGAGAGCACTGTAGCTAAAGATCTATCTATATTTATGTATCAATTATTGAGATAGAGAAATAATAAAGTAATTAAGTTAATACCAAATATACCAAATGGGTGGGTGATTGACAATATAAACTGATAGATAGTTGATAAAGAGAAGTCTGTATGTTAAATGAGTCATTATAGAAATGATATAGACAGATAGGCTGGTAGTCAGAAAGATGGCTAAACAAATAGACACAGGGTAAAGTCAAGATTTATTCTAAGAACTGAATTAGGCAACTGTAGGTATCACCACATCCACAGGGCAGTAGGAGATTGGATGCCCCAAGAAGAAGTTGAGACTGTAACTGGTCTTCAGGAAGCTCTTTCCTTACCTCTGAGAATCTCAATCTATTTCTTTGGAGGTGCCACCTGCTTGCACAAATTCCACCCCTCACAGAGTAAAATATGTTGTATTCCAAGCCTACTGATTGAATAAATACCTTGGTACAGTGACCTATAAAGTTGACAAATAAAATTAGCCACCAGAATCATATTATTGTATTAAACTGTGGGGAAAAAAAGGGTTGTATGCTGTTTTCACTGACCATAGGGGGCTAAGTGAGCTCGAGAGAGAGAGAGAGAGAGAGAGACAGAGAGAGAGAGAGAGAGAGAGAGACAGAGACACAGAGAGAGACAGAGACAGAGACAGAGAGAGACAGAGACAGAGAGAGACAGAGACAGAGACAGAGAAAGAGAGAGAGATCTTCTGCTTAGAGAAGTCATTATGTCAGTACCAAGCACAGACACTAAAACCGATAAATTCTAGAACTTCCATTTGGGGTACAGGAGAGATTGGTAGTAAAACAGGCACTAGGGAATTTAGTGAAATACCCATGCAAACACAGTTTGTATGCTTAAGAAAAGGATATTCACAACAAAGATTAAGAATTAGGTCGAGGGACCAGAGAGAGAGCACAGCAGTGTTTGCTTTGCAAGCAGCCGATCCAGGACCAAAGGTGGTTGTTTCGAATCCCTGTGTCCCATATGGTCCCCTGTGCCTGCCAGGAGCTATTTCTGAGCAGATAGCCAGAAGTAACCCTTGAGCACTGCTGGGTGTGGCCCAAAAACCCAAAACCAAACAAAACAAAGAATTAGATTGAGATCAGAATGTTAGTGTCTGATACTCAAAGGACAGGGGAATTAATGTCAGTCTCACAAAACCATAGAAAAATCTGTCTTCCCAAGTTTTCCATGGCTTGGTAACCACTCTTCCCAGCATCCACTGTGGATATGTAGAGACCTGTAGGCAGAAAAGTATAGATAGCTCAACAAGAATAGGCAGATATGTGGGAAGACACGGTTGAAAACAAGCAAACAAAATAGAAACAGAATATGGAGGGAGAGGGAGAGGGAGAGAGAGAGAGAGAGAGAGAGAGAGAGAGAGAGAGAGAGAGAGAGAGAGAGAGAGAGAGAGAGAGAGAGAGAGAGAGAGAGAGAGAGAGAGAGAGAGCAAGAGAGTAGAAATAAACTCAGAGGACCCATGAGCAAACTACTATGGAACTCATGGAGAAGATATATTCAAGGAAAAGATAGAAACTTGGTTATATCTAGGACAAAGAAAGGTTAAAACAGGACCAACAGGATAGAATGAGAGAACAAAACCAAAGAAATCCCAGGGGAAAGTCAATGAAGAAAAATGATGTCCTCTTGAACAAATGTCCAAAGAAGGGGTTGCTACTTCTGGTGATGGCAACTCACCTGATTGAAGAAAATCAGCATTCTCCACTATGACCTCATCCACATTCCTTTCTGCC
>PVKC010029184.1:0-15205 GCA_004027635.1 Crocidura indochinensis
GAACCAACCATCTTTGGTCCAAGATTGGCTGCTTGCAAGGCAAACGCCGCTGTGCTATCTCTCCGGGTCCCTCAACACAATTTCCTCCATCATGTCCCTTTTTATATAAAATCTTTATTTAAGCACTGTGATTATGAGCATGATTGTAGTTGGGTTTCAGTCATAAATAGAACACCCCCCTTCACCAGAGCATCATGTTCCTTCATCTTAACTTTCCTCCCACTTACCAGTATGCTTCTATAAGTTACATCATTTTATAATATTTATCTGCTAAAGTTTAATTTACATTCCTCCCTATCGGGATTATGTTTTATTTAAAATCTTGTAAATGTTTCTCTCTTAAATGATTCCATTATTGTAGTATCACATTTGTACCATCGTTCTGCACTGACTAGTGACATGTCTTAAAAGTACATTTCCCCCTATTATAATATCTTTGCTCTACTGCCAAATTATCTCCTTGATCTTTGAGATAAACTGTAGAAGGTATCTCATACTGACAGTAGATTTTTTTAATTCTAGAGTGCTGGTTTGCTATTTTGAGTCATTCTACCAGTTTGAATAACAAGAGAATATTGTCAGCATTGATTGGACTCTCTTAAGTTCTTATTGTCTTATTTTAGTGCAAGTATAAAAATCATAAGCCCATTGTAAATTTATATAATATTTATAAATAAAAACTGATCAGAAATATGCTCATCTGTACCATTCATTTGCAACCTGTAATATGAATAACCTTAAGGATATATGTTTTCACTCTTAATGTGCTGTAAATTTAATTACAATCACTTAAATTTATAGTTTAAATGCAAATCAGAGCTGTCGAATTTTGTATGACTTATACCTTGTGTTCCAAATAATATTTGCTTTCATTTCACTAAGCTGCCCCACAAGGGAATTTAGTGTGGTGATGAAATGAAGAGTTATGTCATTCATAGTGAGACGAAAGATATTTGATTCTGTCCTCACTAAAACCTTCAATGTCAGTTGCCAATGATTATTTTTCAACTTGCCAGGATTCAGCTTTGCTCCGATGAACACATCCTCTTTTGCATTAGCAGCTCTATCTCTGAGCACTCCACGTGGCTCAGCAACATCACAAATTGTTCTTTTGCAGAGAAGTGGGGGTGTATGCTTTGGTGTAGAACAATTCTCATATGGAATCACTGTTTTGTTTTTATTGTCTCCTCATCACAGATATATTTCTCATTCTTCCTACTATTCTGTCAGAAATTCATTTTTATATCTGTCATATAACTTGACAAAAAAAACTGAGTTATTGAGTTAGATTGATGCTGTATGCGGTATAAATGATAAAAAGAGGAGGAAAATAGAGATGTTTGGGTTTTCCACTTTAGCATATTTCCCTTTGCAAAATACATAATAACAATACTCTAAAATAAATAATTGTCACTTTTCCTTGGATAAAAAATTCTGTCACAGATGATGCACGTTTCTCATTTTAAAAATAAAAGCATCATCCAAAGTTTAAAACATAAACATTTAAACATACAGGCAAAAATATCCTAATCCTTATAATAAAAGGAGATATTTGTTATAACCTTTATAACCAAAAATAAGCAAAATTTGATTAAGGCTAGATAATATTAGCCTGATCACCAGTTCAATTTGACTTTAGCTTCCTATAATTAATAATATGTGAAGATGAATAATTGGAACTTAAAGCTCAAAATTATTTGCTTTTCTATAATAATGTTTGCAAAAGAAGACTCATATACATATTTACCCTTAGAATAAAAATTTATTGAGCTCAGTAATTTATATTTAATCCATGTTTGTATTTTAGTGGCTTTTCTAAAGTAAAGGAACAGAACAATGTAATTTAGCTCCATAATAAAATTATAATATTCAAGGAAAGGAGATTTAGAAATTATGTAGCACATAGAATTGACTTAGGATTTTGTTATAGTATTGTCTTAGAACTGCCTAATAAATGAAATACTATTAATTACTTTTTCTGTGAAAAAAATTTGTCTTACAGCAATTTTCAATATTGGTAATAGTAAACAATAGCCAATTCACATATTCTTGAGATACAACAACCAAAAGCTTGATGCCATATGACTAAAAGGTAACATACAAAGGAACACTAAATCTAGAAAAAGTTATAAATTACATTAAAACACCAAGAGAAATTTCAAGACCTGCATTAAAAATGTAAAAGACCAGAAGTAAGACCTGAGCATCACCAGGTCCCAAAACTAAAATTCAAAATTAAAATTAAAAGAGAAATAGATGGGATTGGAGTGATGGTGCAGTGGGTTGGGAGTTTGCCTGGCATGCCTCTGACCTGGGCTTGATCCTCAGCATCCCATATGATCCCCAGAGTCTGCCAGGTTAATTTCTGAGTGCAAAGTCAGAGTACCCTCTGAACTCTACTGGGTGTGCCCCCCCACAAATTCTACTTTTGTAGAATGGATAATTTGAATAAAGATTAAATGTGTGTATATACATATATTTATATATATAAATATATATATATATTTGTTTTTTATTGTTTTTGGGCAACACTCGGTGAAGCTCAGGAGTTATTCCTGGCTATGTGCTCATAAATCCCTCCTGGCTTGGGGGACCATGTGGAATGCCAGGAATTGAACCGAGGTCCCTCCTGGATTGACTGAATGAGAGGCAAATAAGCCCTACCACTGTGCTATTGCTCAGGCCCCTAAATAATGTATATTCTTTGTATGTCTTTTTTTTTTTTTGGTTTTTGGGCCACACCCAGTGACGCTCAGGGGTTACTCCTGGCTATGCGCTCAGAAGTCGCTCCTGGCAGGCACTGGGGACCATATGGGAACCTGGTGATCGAACTGTGGTCCGTCCTAGGCAAGGCAGCAGACACCTTACCTCCTGCGCCACTTCCCGGCTCCCTAAATGTATATTATTAATTCCAATTAACCTGTTAAAAATAAATTCAAAATAAGAAATTTGAAAGCAACAAATACCCTTAATAGAAAAAAAATCTGAAGTTTTAAGAAAAAATGTAAAGACCAAAGATAGAATTAAATAAACTAAAACTTACATGAAAATTTCATTTGAACAAACCGTTAGAGTACTCTAAATGGAATATAACAATGCTAAATTAAGGCAAATGCCATATTTTATACATATTAAGTTAAGCATTATGTGTATGGTATTTATGTACAAGCGAACATGAAAAATTGGTTCAATTTCTAATTTTGGAAATGAGCAACAGCTGTTCTTAAAATTAAAAAACTATGTAAATTTATAAAGGAAATTGTTGTCATGAGACCTTGTACTAAATTTTAAACACAATGAAAACAAGAGAAAATTAGTTACTTGGGGCTGAATAATACAGTGGGTAGGGTGCATGCTTTGCATATGATAATTCAACTTGAATCTGACACCTTGAATAGTGTCAAGAGTGGTCCCTACACACAGAGCAGGGAGTAAATTACTAAGTACAACTATATATGGTCCCAAATCTAAATATTATAATGAAATAATCATTTGTATCAAAATGTTTAATAGAGTTTGAATTATAGCACCAAGAGTTTAATATTCAAATATCAAATATTCAGAAATTTAATATTCAAATATTCATTACCAAAAAAAAGGTTAAGTCAACAATCTAAACAATGCAAATATCAAAATGAAAATTAAAATCCTGTCTCTACTTCAAATTTCTATTTTAAGAAAAGCCACTAAAATATATACTACATTTATTTATAGAATATCAAGTACACATAAATAATATATAAATAAAAAACATACTATACTAGGATGGGGAACGATACTCAGTTTGGAATTTCATTGTTGCAAAATAGGCCTTATGATTGGCTTGGAAGGTGGATGGAGGCCTCTGTCTTTAGGCTTTGAATCATGTGGCTCCACAACCCACATTAACCATCAGATCTGGAGATTCATGAGAGCGAAGGGTAGAAATCTCACTCACATGCAGGCTTCAGGAAGTAACAGCTTTATTCATCCTAGCCACTACATGTGTGGCCTATATCATAACCTTTTAAGCAGCTAGCCCTACATCTTAACTTCTCTCAGGCATCTTTCCTCTGACCTTCAAACTGGAAGAGCTCTAACAGGGCAAAAACCAAAGACAAAAGAGAGCTCTTCTCCTCTGGGTCAGAGCCCTTAAGTACCTCTCCCAGACCCCTCCCAGGAAATGGGCAGGGTCTGCAGGTAAAGTTACAGGTCATTTCCGGTTCCCAAGAACCCACCCAGAAATGGGCGGGTCTCAGTTACCTGTATTCCGGGGTGGAGCTACATTTCATGTTTTGAGAAAATTGCAACATCAACAATTTGTATTAATAACCAAACAAATATATTTTCACAATATCTCATATTCTACCATGAACCTAGTAGTCAATTTTTTATCTCTATCACACTTATTTTTATTATTTATAGAATTCATTTCTACTAGTATTATATAAAAAACAAAAAGTATTAGAGAATATGTTTTTGGTTCTGACTGTTTTCAATCATAAAATATATGAGGAGTTTAGATGGAATTAATTCGATGAAATTTTGATGTTGAATTTAATGACAAACCTTAATGCTGTTTTTTTTATAGAGATTGGATGAGAAAGCATTTCTACCAGTAGTAGATAACTTTGTTTTACTACATGCCCATCAACACAGATTGTTCACATTCTTTTTAATATTTGCATTTTCACTGATGTAATATGCTATATTCTTGTCATCGTGATTTAGATATAGCTAATAATAAGTGATAATGTTCCTTCTTCATGTGCCTGTTGCTCATCTATTGATCTTCCACAAAAATCTGTCTGTTGACATTTTCTCCCCTAATTTTTGATATATTATTAGATTTTTTGATGTTGATCATTGATCATTGTGAGTACTTTATATATCATTTACACCAAGTCATTATTTGGTCTGTTGCAAATATTTTCTCCCATTCAGCTGTCTTTTAGTTTTAGCCTAAGTTTCATTTGTCAGAATAAAATGTTTATTTATTCACTGGTTTTGGGGCCACATCTGGTGACACTCTGGAGTTACTCCTGGCTATACTCGCACTCAGAAATCGCTCCTGGCTCGGGGGACCATATGGGATGTTGGGGATATACCCCAGATCCATCCTGGGCAGCTGTGTTCAAGGCAAACACCCTACATCTGTGCTATCACTCAAGCACCCAGGCATAAACTTTTTATTTAATGCAGTCTTACTTTATTTTGTTGTTTTTGCCAAAGGCATATTGTTATTGAAGTTGGGTTTTGTGTCTTCTACTATATTTTCTTTCTTTTACTTTATAGATTCAGGCATGATCTTAAGGTCATTGTTCCATCTTGAGTTGACTTTTGTATAAGCTGTGAGATATTGACCAAGCTTTAATTTCTTATAGTATGTTTTTTTCATTCTTCCAAGATTATTTGTTGAAAAGGTGATTTCTATTCCATTGCATTCTTTCTGCTCTTTTATAAAAATTAGTTGCTCATATATATGGGAGAGTTATCCGATCCTATTCTTTTCTATTCTATTCTATTATTATTGTTATTATTTATTGATCAAAGAATCTATCTTTGTTTTAGTATCACATTGCTTTTATCTTTATGTATCTGTTGTATTACTTCAAGTTAGGCAATGGGATACATTCTGCTTTTCAGTAAGGCTTTGACTATCCAGGGTCTCTTATATTTCCACAAAAAACTTTATAATTAATAATTTTAAGTCATTGAGGGATGCTTTCTGAATTTGCATAAGTATCACATAGGGTTTATATTGTAGTTTACATAAGTTTGTCATTTTGACAATATTGATTCTTCCAATGGTATGTTTTACCATTTGCAAAGGTTTGATTAAAATTGCTCTTAATTGCTTGGAAATTTTTGTGGTATAGGGCTTTCACTTCTTTTAATAATTTGATTTCTATGTGCTTAAAGTATTTGGACACTACTCTAAGTGAGATAGACTCTGGTCTCTTTCTGTATAATTCATAATTTGTATATAGAAATGCAACAGATTTTTGTAAATTGACTTTGTAGCCTGACACTTATCTGTATTATTTTATCTAGAAAAGTATTTTTGTGGAAATTTAGAATTTTCAAATTGTATCACTATGTTATCAGCATAGATAATTTGACTCACTCTTCAAACACAATGTTGAAAAAGAGTGAAGATAGTAAAATCCTTTATTGTGCCTGATATCAGCAGGGATGCTTTCTGCTTTTTTTGCCAATTAGAATAATGCTTGCTATGGAATTTTAATAAGATCTGTTACTATATTTCATCCTTCTTGTACTGAGGAGTTTGTTTTTATCATGAATGGTTGTTGAATATTGTCAAAAGCTTTTTCTGCCTTAGATAATACAAATGCATGATTTTCATCTTTCCTTATCGATATATTATGTTAATTGATTTGCATATGTTGAAGCATCTTTGCATCCCAGTATGAATTACACTTAAATTACAGTGTTAGGTCTTTTTTTTTTTTTTTTGATATGCTGTTGGATTCCCTTTGCTAAGGTATTATTTTGTGGGATTTTTATATCTATTCAGCTTTTGGTATGTAATGTATTTTTGTTATTGTAATGTTATTTTTGTAGAAGGTGATTGGCAATTTCTTGCTTTTTCATTATATTCAAAAAGCTTAAGTAAGTCTTGTCTGAATGTTTGATATAGCTCACACATAAAACCATCAGGGCCAGGGCTTTCATTCTTGGAGATATTCTTAATTACTGTCTCAATGTCCTTCCTTGTTGTCTGATTGGCCTATTCTGGTTTTTAATTCGACCTTATTCATTCTTGAAACATTGCATGTTTGTTTTTATCATGAATGGTTGTTGGATATTGTCAAAAGCTTTTTCTGCCTTAGATAATACAAATGCATGATTTGATCATTTCCTTTATGTTTTCCAGTTTAATAGATAGTCATTCATAATGATATTTCATAAAAATTTCTGGATTTTCTGTTACAATTTTCCCCTTTATTTCTGATAAGATTTATTTGCACCTGCCCTTTTATTTTCTTCTGAATTTAGCCAAAGTTTTGTGTATCATATTTTAAGAAGAACAAGTTTCTGGTTTCAGTGATTATTTTCATTGCTTTCTTGATTTTTATTTGATTTCTTTTTTAATTTTCTTTTTAATTTTATTCATTTTTGGGCCACACCCAGTGGTACTCATGGGTTACTCCTGGCAGAAATAGCTCCTAACAAGCTTCAGGCCATATAGGATGCCAGAAATCAAACCTGTATTGGTCCTGGGTTGACAGTGCTGCTAGGTAAATGCCTTATCCACTGTACTATTGCTCTTGCACTCCATTTTACTTCAACTCTGGTATATTATTATTTATTTTCCACTACTGGTCTATGGATTAATTTTTATTGGTTCTCTAGACATTTATTATGTCTAGTTAAGTTGATTTTTTAATCTTCTTTTCTTATATAGACCTGTATTGTTATTTGAGTCCATAAGTATTGTTTTTGCTGTGCCCATAAATTTTGATAACTTGTTTTTTCATTATCATTAGTCTCATTAAAACATTTTATTTATTTCTTCTGTGACCCTGCTATTATTAACAGCATATTGCCATTTTACTGTGTTGGGTTGTTGTTTAAAAAAAGCTCTTTGTTTATGTAAGCAGACTTTCATTTTTTCATTCTGGACTGGTTTGATTATTATGAATGTTGCCATTTATTATTCTTCTCAGAATATTTTTATTCCTTCCTCCCATCTGACTGAAAAATTTTCAGGTAGTGGACTTTAGGTTGAATATGTCTATCCTTCATATTTTTAATGTGTCATTCAATTATTTATTCACTTATACTACATGATCAATTATGACACTTATGTTATATTCTCTTATATTTAAAGTTTTCATCCCTATTTCTTCATTAATAAGTTAATATGTATCTTTGTTTTTTGTTATTTTTATTACATGTGTTGTTATTGCTCTGTCTGATTCTATTTTGTTTGATATTATTTACACCTCTTAAATTTCCTTCACTGCCTCCCTCTGGTTTGAAGTAGTTCTCAGTTCTTATCCTCAACTCAATCGTTCTTTTTCCCCTTTTCCTCACCTTTTGGTATTTTTATCATTCAGAGGTCATTTTCTTGTTTTGTTCATTCAGTACATAAATTTCAAGTCTGAGGGATTACTTTTACTCTGTACTGAGGAATTTCTCCTATCAGTTTTCAGACCATATGGGGTGCTGTTGATTAAACCCTGGTTGTCCACACATAAGGCAAGAACTACCAGTTCTTCTATTACTCTAACCTATGAGTTATTTTTTTTGAAAGTAACTGACAAGGTTTTTAACATCACCAAAAATATTTTTTCGACCACTTCATATTTTTTTATATCCTCTATCAATGATTAACTCTTCATATATATGAAGGTCTGTTTCAGAATATTTAACTAAATTCCACTGATATGAGAGTCAGACTTATTCCTTTATTGGACTTTTTTTTGTTTATTTTTGGTTTGGGGGCACACCGAGTGATGCTCAGTAGTTGCTCCTGGCTATGTGCTCAGAAATTGCTCCTGGCTTGGGGAACCATATAGGACGCTAGGGGATCGAACCACAATCTGCCCTCAGTCAGCCTCTTGCAAAACAAACACCCTACTGTTCTGCCACTGCTCTGGCTCTGTGGACTGTTTTAATTACTACTAATTGCTATTACTAAAGTAGTTTTAAGTTAAGGAAAGGGATGCCTCCTGCCTTCTTTGTTCCAAGGATTGTTTGAGCTATTTGGAGATGTATTTTATTGATTGATATTATTTTCAGAATTGTTTGATATATTTCTTTGAAAAATGTCATAAGTATCCTCTGGGAATTATATTAAGTATGCAAAATGTTTTAGGAAATATTTTCATTCTAATGGCAATAATCCACCTAATCTAAGAAGAAGGATGTGTTTCCATTTTCTCATGTTTTATTTTACTTCAAATAGTGTTTTGTTGAATTCTTTTTATAGATCTTTTATACTGCTAGATAAGATGATTCAGAGGAACTTTATTTTCGAGGCAGAGTTGTGAAGGGGATAGTTTTAAAATCTTTCTTCTCTTTCACTATTTACATGTAAGAAATCCATGTACTTTGTATATCAATTTTATAATCAGAAACCTTATTGTGGGGGCCGGAGAGATAGCATGGAGATATAAGGGGTTTGTCTTGCATGCATAAGGTTGGTTGTTCAATCTCGGCATCCCATATGGTCCCTCGAGCCTGCCAGGAGCAATTTCTGAGCTTAGAGCCAGGAGTAACCCCTGAGCACTGCCAGATGTGATCCCCCCCTAAAAAAGAAAAAGAAACCTTACTGTTTAATTTGATTTTAGTAACTTTGAGTAGAATCTTTAGGATATTCTAAATATGTCATGTCATTCACAAATAGTGATAGCAGAATTTTTCCTTTTCTATTTAGATGCCCTTTATATAATTGTCTTGTCTAATTGCTATGACAAGTATTTCCAGTACTCTATTTAATAGAAGTAGCAAGAGCGCTTAATCCTAGAGAAAAGGTGTTTAGTTTTTCTCCACTGATGTTTACTGTGATCTTTTGAGAGATTTTTATCACTAGATGGTGCTGGCTCTTGTCAAATGCTTTCTCTGAAATTTTCGGTGTGATCATTTAATAATTATTAATATGATGTATTTTATTGCATAACTAGCTTATGTTAAAGCACTGTCTATCTCCAGGATGTATTCCACTAAGTTACTGTGTATGTTCGATGTTATGAGTTGTTGGATTTTATTATTTGAGGATCTTTGCATTGGTTTCTCCTCAGGATCCCATACTTTAGGGATACATCTGGAATTACTTTAAAATGCATTAAGAACTTTGCAATCATACACTTAATCTCACACTAAAAATTGATTTTAAATTTAATTTATTTAATATAGACTGATAATTTTATAGTTAAAATAATTACATTTTTGTATATTATATGTTGAATATTATTTGTAAAACAAATATTTAAAAGCAAACTAATGAATTTTCAGCATAAATAATATATTTTTAAAGTTGCAGCATTGCCTGATGATTATTTTCTTAGATCACATATTCTGGTAGCAACAATTTTTTAAGATTTTCTCCTCAAAAATAAAGTTTGCACCAAAAAATGGGTTACTTTATTACTGAAAATTTTTCTTTAAGTTTAGAATTTTAGACTTTTCAAAAACAATTTGCCTGGCTCAAGATGAGATACAGTTTGATATTATTTCGGCTTGTTATGAAGTCTCAGAGGAATCAAACTGCTCTTTAATTAAAAGGAAATGGTATTTCAACATGCTATCATTTGTAACATCAAACCACATCTGACAAATAAAAGGCTTTTGATAATTAAAATAAAAATTGTCTTTTAGATAATACTATATCTTTATTTTAATGTATTGAAGGTGTTTCAAAAATAAAAATATTAAGAAATATTTGATTCCTTTAAATAATACTATAAAAATTAGAAAAAGTGAAGCTTTTATATTCCATAAATGTAATAAACATTTTATTTTAAAAAACATTTTTGTTTGTTTTGAGGCCACATCCGACAGTGCTCAGGTTTTACTCATGACAGAATTGGGGTCATGACAGGCTTGGAATGCTGGGGATCAAATGCAGGTTGGCTTTGTGCAAGACAAACACCCTACTCACTGTAACAGTGATCCATCCCCAATAAGCTATTTTAAAATAGTCTTTCTGAAGACTTTTACTTACATATGATAATTGTGGAAAATATGCTATAAAAATTGACATAAAATTTATGCTTAGTCTCTACATATTACAATGAGTAATTCTCAAAAAGTGCAACTGTTCTTTATTTAATGAAGAGGCCAATTTTTGATAATGTGCTGCAGGCGTCTTGCGTCTCAGCAACTCTAGTGTGGGGGAAAACACTTCATGAGAGGAAAACGGGCAACACAAGTGTCAGGACGGTATATGCAATATGAAATAATGAAACCACACAAAATAAATTGTATGGGGATCCACATCTTCAATAGACTTGAGACATTTTTACTCTTCCATGTTGTTAATATATCTATCTATCTATCTATCTATCTATCTATCTATCTATCTATCTATCTATCTATCTATCTATCTCTCTCTCTCTCTCTCTCTATCTATCTATCTATCTATCTATCTATCTATCTATCTATCTATCTATCTATCTATCTATCTATCTATCTATATGTAGTTAGCCTGGTCTCAGGTATGAAATTCCGCATTGACAAAAGGCGGGGAGTCATAGAAGAATGCACACAATGATGGCAGGTTCTAAAATATACATATCAAAATGAATGAACACAGGTGAAAAGAATCCCTGCTTGGAAGGAGGAAGTAGCATAAGGAGAAGGGGGTGTAGCTAGATTAGAAGGGAGGATCTTATGACAAAAGATGAAAAACTTGTTTTGCTACAATTTGGGGACTGGCCAAATATAGCAACTAGCAAGGAAGATAGAAACTTTTTACCACTTGCTGAAACCAGAAAATTTGATTTGCTAGTATCTTGTCCTGGGCTTTTGAAATGTAGATTTATTTGGCCAGAGGGGAAACTCTTTGTAGACTTTTGGTGCTGAAAATTTCCCTGAGCAGAGTCATTGACTGAGGCCATATTTTGGCCTGTAATTTTGTAAGGGAGAGAATGTGCCAGATAATAAGAAAGAAATTGTAATGTCACTATCATATGATGAATTTCAGAAATATTGCCAGTAATCCATGTAGGGGGTATAATTAACGCCCACCAGTGAGCCCGCTGCCTAAAATATTTCTTGAGGATTTATGTTCCAGGAAAACATCTGGTGGACCTGCCTCACCTAAATGGAGGTGTCTTATGTCATTGTGTGGCAATAATGTTCACAATCTATTAAACAACACAATATTCTAAAGACTATAAGTAATTTAGTATAGACAGTTTTTATTTGTCTGAAGTTTTATGACCTTATAAATCAATATATTTCTGATGTTTATTATTGTTAATAAACATGTATATATATTACATTGTTTTCACCTGAAAAATCATTTTTGTGATATATATTGTTCACAGATTGATATATACTGATATATGTTACATGTTGACTTAAGTTGATACGCAATACATGTTGATATATGCTGTTTATAGAATTGTTCTTGGTGGGGCCGGAGAGGTGGCGCTAGAGGTAAGGTGTCTGCCTTGCAAGGGCTAGCCAAGGAAGAATCGCGGTTTGATCCCCGGAGTTCTATATGGTCCCCCCAAACCAGGGCAATTTCTGAGCTCTTAGCCAGGAGTAACCACTGAGCATCAAACGGGCGTGGCCCAAAAAACCCCAAAAAATAAAAAAAGAATTGTTCTTGGTATATATTACATATTGATATATGTTGTTCAAGGAATTAGACATGCTAATGAAACAATATGTGTATTACTACATTATATTCACCATGAAAAGTCCTTTCGATTTGACTACCACTAATATTTTCTACTTTTAATATTAAACATATTTTCTGTATTGTATATCCATTTTCTTCAGCCATACCTGATTATGCTTAGGGGTTACTCTTGGCTATGCACTCAGAAATCGCTCCTGGCTTGGAGGACCATATGTGATGCCGTACATCCTAGGCTAGCACACAAAAGGCAGACACCTTACCACTTGTGCCTCCGCTTAGGCCCCTAACCATTTATTTTTATATAAACAATATTTAAATAAATGTTGATATTTTCTCTACTTGAATTATTGCTCTAAGAACCTTTTGGGTTCATCTACATTGAACATGGCAGGATTCAATAAATTTATGGTGAATTAGCATGTGCTACTATACATCTACATTGTCTTAATGCAATAATCAATTAGATAGCATGTTTACATCTGTTTATAGTTGTTTAGGGCTTTTTGTTTTTTTATCAATAATGCTACAATAAATATTACATATATATATTTATACATCTATATGTGTGTGTTTGTGCTTGCATGAGTATTTTGCTTATGTGAATTGTGGATAAATATATAAAAGTGAACAAAGTGATACGGAATTTTAAGTTTTAGCTTTCTGGAATTTCTGTCTCAATTTTCATAATCACTACATGATTGACATCCCTACCGAAGTTGTATGAGAATTATTAACTTGATATGTATTTTTCTAATAGTAAGTGGAGGTAAATGTTTTTCTGTAAATTTATTGCTCTTTATCTTTGCTGTAAGATGGAGAAAACTAGAGAGTACTTGGAGAGTACTATGCTTAGTTGTGTATACTTTTGAAGTGGTTGTAATTGGTAATGACTTCTTGGTCATTGATGATTAATGTAATGAAATACTTCAATGAATAACTTTAATGGGGAGAATAAATGAACAATTTCTCAAAGAAGAAATACAAATGGCCAAAAGGCACATGAAAAAGTGCTCCACATCATTAATCATCAGAGAGATGCAAATCAAAACAATGAGGTACCATTTCACACTACAGAGACTGGCACACATCACAAAAAGAAGAACAATAAGTGCTGGTAGGGATGTGGGAAGAAAAGGATTCTCATTCACTGCTGGTGAGAATGCCACCTAATCAAGTCCTTATGGAAAGCAATATGAAAATTCCTCAAAAAATTGGATATCAAGCTTCCAGATGATCCAGCTATACCACTCTTAGGGATATAATCTATACAAAAATCCCTTCCTTACAGCTATATTTATTGCAGTACTATTTACAATAACCAGACTCTGCAAACAACAAAGATGCAGTTCAACAGATGAATGGCTAAAAAAAAACTATGATACATATACACGATGGAATATTATGCAACTGTCAGGAAAGGTAGTCATGAAATTTTTGTATACATAGATGGACATGGAATCTATTATGCTGAGTGAAATCAGTCAGAAGAAAAGAGAGTCACAGAATAGTCTCACTCATTTATGGGCTTTGAGAAAAATAAAAGATATTATTGAAATAATTCTTAGAGGTGAAGGCTGGAAGGACTGCCTCAGGATATGAAGCTCACCAGGAAGAGTGGTGAATGCAGTTAGAGAAATAGACTGAGAATTATCATAACAATGTCAATGAGTGAGGGAAGTAGAAAGCTGGTCTCAAATACAGGCTGGGAGGAGATGGGGAGGGAGATGGGGGTATTGGTGATGGGAATGTTGCACTGGTGTTCTTTTTATGACTTACACTGAACTACAATCATGTTTATAATCACAGTGTTTAATAAAGATATTATTTATTTAAAAAATAATGAATAACATTAATGCATATCTATATGCCTGATGCATATATGTCTATGTGCAAAGGTGTATAAATATGAGACAGAGTGTATATGAATATGTGAATACAATGCATTGGTTACTCTTTGTCTTTCAGATGGAATAAAGCATTGCTTCAGGGCCCAAGAAAATACAGAATTTTTAGTGTATACCTTAAACATAGCCAAAATTGGTCATGCCTTGTATCATTTATGGTGCCTTAGGCTCCTTCAAAAGAAAAGCCAGGAAAAGCACTGATAACTGCCAAGGGATGACCAACCCCCCATACTCCAAAATCAGTTGAACACAACTTCTCATGGAAATAAATCATACAGACATGTAAATTAACTCTATTAATTAAGAATAACATTTCAATGTAACATACTAATTTAACATAGTTTCACTGTTAATCCTTTGGATAATTTCATTCTTGGTGTTATAAAATTACCCATGTTTTTTTTTTTTTTTTGCAGTTGGTCATTTCAAAGTTTAGGTAGGTCATATATATAATGAAAAAAAATTTGTTGGATTGCCTGCTCTATCTTTGTAATACAGATTAACAGCTGTCTTAGTTCATATAGCCACTAGAGAGAGGATCTAAATAAACTATTTTGTGAGGTTACCAACACCTAATATTATACATTTTTGAAAGCTTAACCAAAATAATTGCTTTTAAAGAACTATAAACCATATATATATATATATAAACCATATATACCATATATATATAAACCATATATATACCATATATATAAACCACATATATATATGTATGTGTGTGTGTGTGTGTGTGTGTGTGTGTTCTAAAGGTATCTTTCAAAAAATTGTTAGCAGGGGAGATGTTTTACTGTGTGAGCTTTTTTCTTTTGGGTGCTTTTGTTTTGTTTTGTTTTTCTTGTCTTCTTGTCTTGCACACAGCTAATCTGGATTTGATTTCTTCACTAGTATACCACCTGAGAACAACCAGGAATGACAATTGAATTTAGAGCCAAGAGCAAGTCCTGACAGAGCTATATGTATCTTCATCCAAAGTACAATA
>PVKC010029185.1:0-15187 GCA_004027635.1 Crocidura indochinensis
CTGAGGGAGGGGGAAGGGAGAGATAATACAGCAGGCAGGGTGCTTGCCTTTCATGCAACCAACATGGGTTTGACCCTAACAACCCTTATGGCCACATAAGTTTGGTAGAAGTGATTTCTGAGTGCAGAGCCAGGAACAATACCGGAGAGCTGCTAGATGCTTCCTCCCCAATAATTATAATAACTACTAAAAATTAAAAAATTAAAAGATAGGCCAACTTTTGAACACTTTTCCATTGAAAATGTAATTCACTAATGGGCTTATGGTTACTCTCCTAGACTGAATACATTATGAAATAAGTCTGTCTATTTTTTGTTTGTAAGAAATTTTTAAATAATGAATTAATGTTCCTTTTATATTGAATGTTCTATTTGAGTGATTTATGCATCTAGAGATATTTTGTATTGAAATCTCTTTTAAGGCAGACATTAAACATTATTTATAATATGATAGTTTCTAACAAAAAAGCCAGTCTCCCCCTTTGAGGATAAAGAACAATTTTATGCTTTTATAGGCTGATTCATATTTTTTTCTTAAAATGTATTAATTCTTAGTGCCAGAGAGTTACTTGCCTAAACAGAGCAAGTAATAGAATAATATGGTCCTCCAAGCTCTGCCAAGACAGATCTGGGGGATGCAGAGTCAAGAGTAAAGTTGATCATCATTTGGTGTGGGTCTCAAAAAAAAAAAAAAACCATCTTAAAATTAATTATCCTCTCCTCACTCCAATAAATTGTGTGTTTATATAATTTCTCTAATTCACATACGTTTTAAATACTTCAGCATAGAATTATTTATAATGTTAATGTAATATGTTAATCATTTATAATGTTAATGTAATAAATGTTCTAATTTATATATATAAAGATGTGTATAATTTTTGAATGTTAATGTTCTAATTTATATATCTATAGAGGTATGTATAGTTTTTGAAACAAAAATTTTATCAACTTAACATTTATTTATAATATTGTGGGATTTTAGGACTTTAGTTTTATTCATATATATATATATATATGTAGGTATGAGTACCATCATAATAGATTGGGGGGGGGGGTTGGGCCACACCCCATGACACTCAGGGGTTACTCCTGGCTCTGCACTCAGAAATCGCTACTGACTTGGGGGACCATATGGGACGCGGTGGGGGGATCGAGCCTAGATCCCTCTTAGGCCAGCACAGGCAAAGCAGACACCTTAACCCTAGTGCAACAACTCCAGCCCCACCATAATAGATTTTTTGAAAGAGTACTCTCATTTGTGATGTATAAAGGAACACAGTAGGTGCATAATAGCCAATATTATTGGCATTGGAGATTTTGTACATAGAACTGAGCTTTCATGGGAGAAAGGGATTGATTAAAAAAGACCATCAGGATACTGGTAAATGGAAGAGGACCTCGAGTAATGGGTGTTTAGTTGGAATGACGTAGCATTAAAAATATAATTAACAGTATTTAAATCCCAGTATCTCAATAAAAATAGTTTAAAAAATTGAAAAACCCGAGGTAAATATTGTAGCAGCAAGGGCCTCTTTGTATTCAGATGTACCATTTTTACACCCAGGTTAGCATACTGAGAAGAGAACAGCTTCTCCACATCACTCTGTGGCTATGCATTTCTTTCAGTCACTAAGCTACACACACACAAAAAAAAAAAAAAAAAAAAAAAAACTCCAGACTGCATAGGACACAATATGTAAGTAACACAGATCCAGTCAGTATTAGACTGCCATATGACTTTTAGAGAGTAAACTTTGAGAATACTCAACTATCTCAAAGAAGCCATGGAACAGAAGAACAGACATCCAGTAAGACTAAGGGGATATGAGAGCAGAAGTGAGAACACTTCATTGTCTGAACGTTTGTGTTACAGCTTTTTTTCCAATCTCTTCTGTTGTGTGGAGTTGTTATGGATCTCATCTTCCTGCTCACTGATTCAGTCCTCAACTGCTGTTTCTCTGTTGGAGAGGCTTTCCAGTGGGGTTTTCATTTTGCCTACCACATTTTTCAGTCCTGTTATTTCAGTTTGAAGTTTTCGGATTTCTATTTTCATATTCTCTTGATTCTTATTTGTGGTTTGTTCAACTTGATCCATGATTTCTTTGAGTTATATGAACATCCTCCATATTTCTTCTCTAAATTCCTTATTTGAGAGGCCAAATAAGTGGTTGGGACATTTCAGGTCATCATAGTTGCCATCTTCACTCTCTATGCATGGCATTGTGTCCCCATAATCAAACTTGTAGTGTGGTATTTTCTTTGAGTTGTGCTGGGGTTCATTGGCTAGGAGATGTGCACGACTCAGCACACAGCAGAGCAGAGGCAGTTCGCAATGTCTCCTGGATGCCAAATCATATAGCAGTAATCAGGCTTCACCTTTCATAGGTGGGGACAAATCACCTCTGAAGATGTGCCCCCTGAGAAAGTTCTGGATGGGGTGGTTCATGGCCCAGCACACATCAGAGCAAAGGCAGTTCACAATGTCTCCCATGTGCTGAAGAACAGAACAGGAATCAGCAGATGTGAGAAAACTTCAAACAGAAATGAAATGAGATATAATTCACCTAATACTTGTCTGATAAGGGTTTATATCTAAGATACATAAGACACTAGTAGAATTTAATAAGAAAAAAATTAACCCAGTCAAAAAATGGAAAAAAGAGAGTTCCTCAAAGAAGAAATACGGTTAGTCAAAAGACACATAAAAATGCCCTATATATTGGGCCCGGGAGATAGCAAGGAGGTAAGGCTTTTGCCTTTCATGCAAAAGGTCATCAGTTCGAATCCCGGTGCCCCATATGGTCCCCCATGCCTGCCAGGAGCAATTTCTGAGCATGGAGCCAGGAGTAACCCCTGAGCACTGCTGGGTGTGACCCAAAAACCAAAAAAAAATGCCCTATATATTAATCATCAGGAAGATGCAAATCAAAACAATAATGAGATGTCATCTTACACCACATAGACTGGCACATATTAAAAAAGAACAAGAACAATCTGTGCTGGTGTGAGTGCAGGAAGAAATGGACTATCTTTCAGTGCTGATGAGATTGTAGACTAGTCCAGTCTTTTTTTGAAAACAATATGGATATTATTCAAAAAATAAAAATTGAGCTCTTATATGACTCAGCAAGCACTCCTGGGCATGTAACCTAGAGGCCCAAAATTTCAATTAAAAAGGAATTTGCAGTTCTATGTTCATTGCAGTAATATTCACAATGGCCAGAATCTAGAAACAACCCAAATGCTCAAGAACAGATGAGTAGATATACTCATTGGAATATTACAAAGATGTTAGGAAAATGAAGTCATGGAATTTGTTTATATATGTATAGATATGAACAATAGCATGCTAAACAAAGTGATTCAAAAGGAGAGGAAAGGACGTAGAATGATTGATTGCACTCATTTGTGAGATACAAAAAGATATTATGGTATTAACTTTTGGTTTTTGGGTCAAACCCAGCACCACTCAGATATTACTCCTGGCTCTATGCTAAGAAATTGCTCCAGGTAGGCTCAGGGGACCATATGGGATGCTGGGGTTCAAACCACTGACCTTCTGCATGCAAGTTAAATGCCTTACCTCCATGCTATCTCTCCAACTCCCAGATACAAGTCTTACATTTATCAAATAGTGAATTTAATATTTATCTATCAATGGGATCACTGGGTAAAGCAAAAATGATTAAATCGATACATCAAGGACAGATAGTCAACAAACAATTCTGCTTATTAATTCTGCATAATTGGTGTGTCGCTTTATTCATTATAATTTATCATCTTTCTATTAACTACATGAACTACTGCTAGACCTTTTTTTTTAGTTTTGTTTTTGTTTGGGAGCCACACCCAGTGACACTCAGGGTTACTTACTCCAGGCTCTGTGCTTAGAAATCACTTCTTGCAGGCTCAGGGGATCATAAGGGGTGCCAGAAATCAAAACCAAGTTCGTCTCAGGTCAACCCTTTGCAAGGCAAACTCCCCAGTGCTGTGCTATTGTCCTGCCCCCTAGTCCTGCTAATTTTTGCTTTTTTAGAGTTTTTGGGGGGGTCACACCCGACAGCACTCAGGATTCCTCCTGGATCTACACTCAGAAATCACTCCTGGAAGTCTTGGGGGAACATATGGGATGCCGGGATTCGAACCAATGTCCTTCTGTATGCAAGGCTAATGCCCTACCACCATGCTATCTCTCCGGCCCCAGAATCCTGTTAGTTTTTAATAAAGTGTATAAAACAACACATGCATGGATCAGTAGATGTGGTACATAAATACAATGAAACACTACATAGCTATAAAGAATTATAGCTGTAAAGAATTATGCAATCATGAAATTCACTGAAACATGGAGAGAACTGGAAGACATTATGTTAAATAAAGTAAGCCAGAAGGAAAGGATAGCTACAGGATGATGATATCACTTACTATGTGGTAGTTAGAATAACTGCATAAAGGAATGCAGTGGTTAAGGGGGGTGTCTAGAACACTCTTAGACCAAAATTATAATAAGAAGGGAAGAAATTACGTAAAGGAGGATAAAAAGTAAAATAATGGGGGATAGGAGTCAAGGGGATTCAGATATATTGGTGATATTAAGAAAGGACAGAACTAAATATCCAAGGCAAGGAGTCAACAACAATGAAAGCATTAGACTTAAACTTTACAACAAACCTTAAAAAACTCTGTTAGGTAGCAGTCTGGGATGGAGTGATGATGGGACAGTATAGACTCTGGGAACATTGTTAAAGGGAGGATGACACTGATGGGATTGGTGTTAGAACATTGTATTTCAAAACTTAACTATGAATAGCTCTGTAAATAACAATGTTTTAAATTTTTAAAATAAGTCAAATGTAAAAAAAATAACTTAAAACAAAAGTAAATTGAAATAGTAGCAGGCCGGAGAAATAGCATGGAGATAGGGCGTTTGCCTGGCATGCAGAAGGATGGTGGTTCGAATCCCGGCATCCCATGTGGTCCCCCAAGCCTGCCAGTAGCGATTTCTGAGTGTAAATTCAGGACTGACCCCTGAGGGAGCCAGGTGTGACCCATAAAATTTGAAATAGTATGACTTTTAGTTTGTATGAAATGTCTGCGTTTCTATATCTACTTATAATTTTTTCTTTATTGAGAAAATATGAATTTTTATAATTATACTGTATAACATTTGATATCTCTTCTTATTCATATTTTCAGGGGTTGTAAAAGGTTCAAAAAGCACAAACTATAATTAGTCTTTCTGACTCACTGCTATATATTCCAAAAAATACATTTTACTTAAGTTAATATACATGATAATACTCTGAAAATGTCATAGAAGCTCTTACAATATAGGACATACTTAGGCTCACAGCTTCCTTTTACATTAAATTTTTCTCTTTTCAATATGTAAAATGTAATAGCAAATATTGTCCTTAGAAATATTGGCAAATTATAATGAAATTGCACTCTACATTAACCAATGTGCTTTTCCCCAGCTTTTTTTTTTGGATGTTAGCCTTCAAATTGTATATCTTGAAAATGATCCAAGTTCTATTTAATAAAGATTCAGCAAATTAAGCAATGTGATGTGTTAGATCACTCAATTCTCTTTGGTATTTTATTTAATTCAATTTCATTTCAGTAGAAGTTACTGAGTTTCCTTTATATAAAATGAGTAATCAGATTGACTCTGTCTCAAAAACCTATACAATATTTTGTTCAAATCAACTTAATTTAAACTTTGCATTGCTACAGAGCTACCACACACACCAGGAAAATGGGATTGGAAAAACTGCCCAGAAATGTGAAGGATGGAGGAGCTTTTCATTTCTCCACCATGTAATTATAATAACCACTACTCAATATTAACTCTATTTTTCACTCACATATTCATTCAATACCCAACACAAAAACCAGCAGAGGGAGAGGGAGAAGGAGGGAGGGAGGGAGGGAGGGAGAGAGAGAGAGAGAGAGAGAGAGAGAGAGAGAGAGAAAGAGAGAGAGGACAATGGATTTGACATTTAACTTTTGAGTGCTTGAATGTCCTATTTGGATTTCTTTTTTGTTTTGTTTTTTGTTTGTTTGTTTGTTTGTTTGTTGGGTCACACCCAGCAGCTCTCAGTGGTTACTCCTTGCTCTATGCTCAGAAATCGCTCCTGGCAGGCTTGGGAAACCATATAGGACACTGGAATTCGAACCACCATCCTTTTGTATACAAGGCAAATGCCCTACCTCCATGCTATCTCTCCGCCTCTTCTTTGGATTTCTTAATCAGTGTAACTTCAAGCTTCCGAGAAAAGAATTAAGATAGGGCGGCAAGCCTTCATTATTTTTTAACTTTTTTTGAGATTCTGTAGTTTACAATACTATTAATAATGACTTTTTATAACATAATTCAAGCACTACACAGATTACCAGTTCACAATATCACTCTCTCAAGGACTCCAAGACACTCAGACTGTAGTAGCATTTAACTGGACTCAACTAAATTTATAATTGGTACTTTACGCAGAGAAGAAATTTAATTACATAACCACCATCTATCCTAACAAATACCACTCTAAGGGTAGTCAGTCAGGATGACTGACAAAATTTAGTGACATTTTCAGGATTTGATAAATTAATGGTTTCCTCCCTAGAAATTTTATTGCATAGCATAAATCCTCAAGGTCTATAATAATTGACCAATTAAACTGAGATAATTATGTGTTTTATAATTTTATGAGTGATATATCTATAAGTGACTCATACCATATATACATGGTATAGATGATGATCCTGGGTCCTATTAGAGCCTCTTATTAGCTCTGCATAATAAACTGCTTATTGCCCCCTTTGTCCATCAGTCTAAACCAGTTCAAAAGACTCTTCATAATCTAACACTACTTTTGCTTCACTTTAAAAACAAATAAATCAGCTGTGCATCACAGTTACAGCAAACTATACCACTTGATAAATCTTCTTTAATTCCTAGATTATTGACAATGGTAAGTATTTTCTTAAAATACTTGCAACTGCCTCCTTCTTGTGTAATAGTCTCAACTCTCCTGCATTTATAATACCTGCTCACTCATTGGTCTTTTGCTCAATAGTTTTCTTATGGTAGCCTTTTTCACCTCCTTGGAATCTTCTAAAATCTCTTCAGCTCCATTGCACAAAGCTGAAAGTACTTTGCATCCTGGCACCACATATGGTGATAGCCTTAGTGTTTCCAAGAGTGATCCATGAACAGAGACAAAAGTAAGCCCTAACCATCACCAAGTGTGTCTTCTTTGACCCCCCTCTAAAAATACCAACCAGAATATCTTTTATTTTTTTTTGGTTTTTGGGTCACACCCAGCAGTGCTCAGGGGTTACTCCTGACTCTAAGCTCAGAAACCGCTCTTGGCAGACATAGGGGACCATATGGGATGCTGGGATTCGAACCACCGTCCTTCAGAGTCTAACGCAAATGCCCTACCGCTGCACTATCTCTCTGGCCCCGACAATCAGAATATCTTTAGATTTTTCTCTATTACATCATTTATTTTACTGCATTGTAGTTATCTTTTGTCCTCATTAGATGTGTCAACCTGATTACTATCAGAAAGGTATTTATTCAAGAAAAGGAATGTTGGGGTTGAAGTGATAATATAGCAGGTAGAGCATGTATCTTGCACATGACTGGCCTAAGTTAATTCCATGGCATATCATATGGTTCCCCAAGCTGGCCCAGAGTAATGCCTGAGTAAATAGCCAAAAGTGACCCCTGAGCATCACTGGGTATGGCCCAAAAACCAACAAAGAAGAAAAGAAGTAAAAAGACAGGGAATCACAATTCTGGTACATTACCCAGACACAATTCCAAAGTTATAGTTACTAAAATGTTGAAGAAGAGGCAAATGTTGTAGCTCTATTGTTCTGAATCAAATGTGAGGTGTATCTTGGGGAAGGCTCCAGGGAGTATTGTGGGCATCAAGATCCCTTCCTCTTTTTTTTTATTGTAGGCAAAGTGAATTACAAATCTTTCACAGTAATATTTAAAGTCCATAGTAATGATGAATGAGGGGCATTCCCACCACCAGTGCTGTCCTCCCTCCACTCCTGTTACCAGCATGCATTCCTCTTCCCCCTCCTCTACCCCCCTAATGCTAGTGCAGCTGTTCTCCCTAGGTACAGTTTTATGTAGATTGGGGATCATTTCTGTTATTGACTTTGGATATTGTGTTCAAGTCTGATCATTTTTTATTTTCACCAAATGGATATATGACTGTTTGGTCTAGGTACCATCCATTTTCCTCCCTCTAAATATGATGCTGATCAAGGTGATTCCAGTGATGTGTGTCTCTTTGAGATATAAGAAGGGATATAGGAGGAGTCTGTCTAGGTGCTGTAAGTATCCCTTTGGAAAAAGAAAGGGGAAAGGAAAAAAAGTAATAAAACAAAACAAAATGAGACAAGACAAAAACAAAAGCAAAAAAACAATAAGGGAGGGCCTGGAGTGATAGCACAGCGGTGTTTGCCTTGCAGACAGCCGATCCAGAACCTAAGGTAGTTGGTTCGAATCCCAGTGTCCCATATGGTCCCCCGTGCCTGCCAGGAGCGATTTCTGAACATATAGCCAGGAATAACATCTGAGCACTGCCGGGAGTGGCCCAAAAATCAAAATAAAATAAAATAAAATAAGGGAGTAACAAAAAAAGTACAAAAAATATTAAGAAAAAAATAGTAAACCAAAAACCTAAACTATCTGCTACAAAGAAACAAACCAAAAACTAAAACAAAAAAGAGAGCAAAAACAAGAAAAGAAAAAAATAGACCAGCAACTTCTTTAAAAAAGGTTTGTGTTTCTTTTTTTTTTCTTTCTTCTTTTTTTTTTTTTTTTGCAGAGGCACAGTAAATATTGGGGAAACTAGAACGGGAATTCCCTTGGCCAAGGAGATACATGGCTTTCTGCCCTTGAAGCATACTGCCATGGGAACAACTACAGGCTCCATACTTACTCTTTTACACACCCCAAGGTCTTTTTATGGTGCCAGAAGACTTTCCGCTCAGGTGTGGGTGATGACATCCTGCCTCTGTAGTTGAAGATGTTGCTATTTGTGTAGTTCATAGGTTGAAGAGGAAAGAGGTTGTTTGTTTGTTTTCTTGGTTTTTTTATGGTTCTAGGATTTCTGTTTCATCCCTGTTGTTGTAGTCAATCTCCTGTGGTTAGTGAACTTGGTTTTTGCTCAGATCCTAGGTCAGAGTCTTTCAGCATGGTTCCAGATGTTCTGTTCAGTTGCAGTTGTCAAAGTCAGATCTTTGGAATTAGAGATCATGGTTTTTGTGTGAATCTGAAGCTGAGGTCTAGTCAAGGAACTTTCTCTTTGGTCCCTTGCTAGGTTCTGTCCAGTCCGTGTTTGTCAGGGTCAGTGTTCTGTAAATAGCAATTTGCTTTTTGCTTAGGGCAAAGGATGACATGTCTCCCAATTGTATCATACCGCTAGATGGTGAGCTAGCTCAAGTTGTTGCCATTTCCTCATGTCAGGATGGCATGGTATAACTGGTGCAAATTGGTGCCAGGGTGGGGTTTGGAATTTCCCTGGGCAGTTTCTGGAACTGGTACTGTTGCTGGGACCTCTGTCAGTTTCAAGTCTGGGAAGATCCCTCCCTCTTAAGATTCAAATTCACCTTATATAACATTATGAAAGGCTGCAATAATTACTATAGAAAAATTTTCACATATTTCAAATGTAAAAAGCTCTCTGTGTTTAAAATCAAGTATCTGGAGATGAACTAATATATCAATGTGAAATACATTGTCAATGTTTATCTTGATAGCATTATTAAAATAATTGTGTCCACCATCTCTGGTTATATTTAGTCTTATATGTATGAAATGTAAGAACCAAAGGAGAGATAGAAGGGAAATAACAGAGCAACTGTAACAGCAGTAGCATCTGCAGCAGCAGCAACACAGAGGATCCTGGATACATCATAAGCAGCTTGTCCCATGTGACTATAAGCATGAAATTCTCAAAACCATAGAGCCTGGCAACGGGGCACCAGACTCCTAGAAAAGAAACAAAGGCTGATCACCAGATAGAAAATCAAGCTACTTAAGAGATTAGTTGAGATAAAACTGGCATCAGGGCAGCATTAAGCAACAAAGTGCTGGAAGCCTCTACAATGCAGTGTTCCCCAAAACAGAAGTCAGGCAGTGAGTGGTTCCCTCACTTGATCCTGCAACTTGGAATTGTGGAACATAACAAGAGACATCCATGTAGCTGAGCTCACAGGACATAAACATTAGAGCCAAGAGAGTGAGCAGGAGCAAGACCCTGTGATTTGGCTATATGAAGGGAAGCTGCACAGCTGTAAGATGGCAGGCTATGATACAACCAGCAGTGACAGCAGCAGAGCCACCCTGCTTGCAGACATCTTTTCAAATGGTTCAGGTGACCTATCCCACTGACCCAGACAGAATCTTGGACCCAGCCAGCATTTTTAACTAAGATTCCTCCACAGAGAAAAAAACTGGCCTTGAGACAGCAAGACATGAGACTGGTAGCTGCAGTGATTTTAGAATCAAAAGGCCTATTGTGAACTTAGGCTAGTTCACTGAGAGAAGAGCATGACCACAGAACTCTTCAGGGCAAAAAACCCTACCACAATACATAAAAAGCCACCAACCACAAAGGTCACAATAGAAAGATAAGGCAGAACCCCAATATTTAGAAAATAAAGATAGTAGCTCTGAGATGATAGCTCCACCTAGATAGCCTCTCTAATAAGGACATTAGAGAGGAATTTGGAGGATGTCCAAAGGACTGTAGAAACAATGGATCAAACAGACAAAAAGACATAAAAGGATATAAAAGTAGAAATGAGAAAATTTCAGATTAAATTTACAAGTCTGTAAACTTGGTAGGTAAAATGAAAAACTCAGTAAAATGCCTCACCAGCAGAGTTACAACTGCTGTAGTGAATAGGATCAAAGACATGGAAGATAAGCTGCATAACATCTCCTTACAACAGAAGAAGTTGGAAAAGAGCCTTAAATAAATGACAAGGAAATGAAAAAAATACTCAAAATTAGAGAGCAAACAATAGAATTGTGTGATAAATTCAAAAGTAAGAAGAACGTAAGAATCATTGGGTCCCCGAGATATAGGAAGACAATTCCTATAAAAAAAAAATTAACCATCAAGAACACCATTGCTGAGAAGTTCCCAGAACTTGAGGAAGGGCTCCAGGGAGCATTTTGTTTGGTTTTGGGGTCACACCCAACAGAGCTCAGGGGTTACTCCTGGCTCTATACTCCTGGCAGGCACAGGGGACCACGTGGGATGCCGGGATTCGAACCACGGTCCTTCTGTATGAAAGGCAAACGCCTTACCTCCATGCTATCTCTCTTGCTCCAGGGAGCATTTTGGATATTAGGATCCCTCCCTCTTAAGATTCACAACCACCTTATATAACATTATGAAAGGCTGAGATAATTAGAAAAAATTTCACATGTTTCAAACTTAACAAGCTCTTTGTGATTAAAATCAGGTATCTGGAGATGACTAATATCTCAGTGTGAAATATATTCTTAATATTTTATCTTGATAACATTATTAAAATAATTGCATCCACCATCTCTGGTTATATTTAATCTTATATGTGTGAAATGTAAGAATCAAAAGAGAGATAGTATGTATAGAAAAAAGTGTATGCTTTCACATCCCTAATGCCCAAAGAGTACCTGGTAAAAGAGACCCAAAGAATAACATTCCAATAACATCTTAGTTGCACTGATGAAAACAAAGATAGAGATAGAATACTGAAAGCAGCAAGATCAAGAAGAGAAATTACATGAATGGACATGGAGATGATTATGCTGAATGAAATGAGTCAGAGGAAGAGGAATAGACATAGAATAGCTTCACATATCCATGGAATATAAGAAAAATACTATACAGTATGGTAATAATATCCAGATGATAAAGATAAGGGCCAGGAAGACCAACCGATGGTATGAAGCTTGCCACAAAGAGCAGTGATTGCCATTCGAGCACTAACTGCACTGACAACTACCATGACAATGATAGTGAGAGAGAGAAGCAAAACGCCTGTGCCAGAGATAGAGAGAGGGACATTGGTTCCAGGAAAGGGAGCAAGGAAAACCTGTCAACAGGGGTGTTGGAATAACCAGTCATATAAATGCAAAAAAGTGAACTCAGACCTCTCTTTAACACCATTCATGAAGGTCAAATCAAAATAGATTAAAAACTTTTATATCAGACCTGAAACCATAAGGCACATAAAGTAAAACATAGGCAGAACACTCCATGACATTGAAGCTAAAGATATCTTCAAGGAAAAAATTCCACTGACCAAGCAAGTGGAAGTAAAGATAAACAAATGGAATCATATTAACCTGAGAAAGATACAGTGACTAGGATACAAATTCTAAGGTACTAGGATACCATTCCATAAAAATTATTTACCTATTGCTGTGATTCTATGAGTGCTTTATTAAGAGTTCCTATATACTAATATTTAGTCTTCTGCTAGAGACCTGCAGGCCAGGACAGTCTTCCATGTATTTTGTTGGCTTTTTAATTCACATAGTTTTCCTACTCCATGAAAATCCTCTCAATTTCATAAATTATTTTTCTAAGTGTGTCTGTTTCAGAGTTTTGGTTTGCTGCTATGATGCAATTATAATAGTACTTAATAGTTATTTTTAATATTTTAGTAGCCTTTTTGTGTTATAACTATTTTTATACTAAATTATTTCACTCTGCTCTTCCCTCCCAGCCATTTTGCTGTCAACTTTATTCTTGTTTATTATTCAGATTCTATATTATTGCTTATTACCATGCTCAAAATTTTATTATATATTGCTTTTATTTTCTTGTAAAATAACTGCTTTTCGATGTGTATGTGAATCTATTGGTGATAAATTTCATTGGCTTTTATTTTTCTTGAGAAACCTATACTTCATCATGTTTATATGATAATTTTAGTGTAGAATATTAACTGGTAGTTTTTCATTTTTAATTGTGAATGTCATTCTACTATGTCCTAACTTTCAGATTTTATGATGAGAAATATCATACCCTAAAAGCAGTGTTTTATATGTTACTTTTCTCTTGCCACCACTTTTGGTTTTATTATTTACCACTGACTTTTGATAATGTAATAATTACATGACATGGTGTATGTATTTTTTAATTTGGAAATTTTGTATTCTATTAGATATCTGGACTCACCTGGTAATATTTTTAGATTTGAAATATTTTATTTTATTTTTTATTTTAAGATGACTTGTATTGCTTTATTTAAGCACCTTAGTTTCTTGTGATAATTAATCTTGTTTTCTTCTCTCACTCTTAACTTTAAAAACTAAAGACATTTTGGGCCTGAGAGATAGCACAGAGGTAGGGCATTTGCCTTGCATGCAGCCAATCCAGGACAGACAGTGGTTCAAATCCTGGCATCACATATAGTCCCTCAGGCCTGCCAGGAGAAATTTCTGAGTGCAGAGTTATGAGTAACCCCTGAGCACCTCAATGTGCTCAGGGTTTATTCTTGGCTCTAGGCTGAGGTATTATTCCAGTCAATCTCAGGAGACTATATAGGGTGCCCAGGATTGAATCAGTAGGTGATCTGTGAGCAAGGCAAGCTTCATAACCACTGTAATATTTTTCAGACCCCTCTGGTATATATTTATGTTTCTTATTCTAATGTATTCTAAGTTTCTCAAAATTTTTTATTCTTTCATTTTTTTCTAAATAGTATAATCTTGTCTTCTGTTTGTACCACTACTAGAATTTTATCTTCACTTTTTCTTATTATTTTCTTTTAGATATTAATGCCAAAAAATTGGGAATTTGTGGATTATACATGGTCATGCAGTACTTTAAAAATCTTTCAATACTGTCATCCAAGTAGGTACACAACAAATCATATGTCAAAATAGCATAGAAGCCACCTTAGTTTAATAAACAAAACCAACAACAGAATGAAAAACTAGCAACGAACATCTTAGTAAATCTTTCAGACAATGACTTAATGATCCCATTAAGAGATATAACAATTTCTACACATTTTCTTTTGCTGTAGTTTTTTTGGATAACTTCATTACCTCTTAGTTATAAACAAACATTATAAATTAAATTATATTGTGCCTATCAAAGGCAGAGGCTTGGGTGGAAATCTAGGGACAATGGTGGAAAGAATTTTACACTGGTAGTAGAATTGGAGTTGGAACATGGAATGGCAGAAACAAATGTGTTACCAGCAATTATGTAAACCACAGTGTTTAAATAAAGTAATATTTTAATAAATTAAAATAAATAAATAAATAAATAAGGCTGTAGTTGGAAAGAAGGGAAGAGCTGAAGAGATAGTACAGAGGTTACAGTGCTTGCCTGTATGTAGACAATTCCAGTTCTATCTCTGACATCACATATAAACCCTCAAGTACTGGCCAGAAATGATCAGTAGTAGATGTGGTCACATAAAACTTGTTAAATAGAAGAGATAAGAAATTAAATGAAGCATCTCAAATTTCATCATTTTTTCTCTTCTGCTAATTGAAACTGAGCTAGATTTAAGTTCTTTCATTATAATTAGTACTAAGCCTACTTGATGTATATCTTCCTTGATCTCCTGCCCTCAAAAGCATACTTGTTGAAATTTTCATTGAAACTATATAGCATAACTATATAATGAAGATTAATTACCATCATGCATTTAGTTTCTTTTCTGGGCTGGTAGAGTACAGTGAGTACTATTTCTGGAGTTAATTGCTTTGCACATGCCCAATTTGTGTTCGATGCCCAACATCTCATACGGTCCTCTGAGCACTGCCAGGAGTAATTGCTGAATGCAGATCCAGGATTAAACCCTGGACATCACAGAGTGTGGCCCCCAAAACATTTTTAATGTGCCTGTCAAACAAGGAGTGGGTAGCAGGAAGCATAGAAACCCTGGTGAGTCAAGTTGACACTGTTGGTGCTGATGAAAGATTGTAACGGTTTTTAATTTTAAAAGTATAAGTTAGCTAACTTTAAACTTTTTAACAGTCAAAAGTATTAATAAATTGAGTTTTCAACAGAACATAAATTAATTTATTATTAAAAAGTCAAATATTTTGGTGACAAATTTTAGTGCTTTCTGATGTTTTGATATTAATAGTAGTCTCCATATTACAATCCCATATTATAATGAACATGCTATACTTCTTG
>PVKC010029186.1:0-15199 GCA_004027635.1 Crocidura indochinensis
GTTTTGAGTTTACAAGTTGCCTCCCTCCCCCGTGTGTTACTCCTACATGTCTTTGTTGTGATTAGCTTGTCCTTTTTAAAATGATAATCATACAATTATTTCTTTAAAACTAACTTCTACAACACACATGCATAGATACACATACATACATATTTACACACACAATCTTACTAAATATAATTCTCAACCCTGGTTGTTAGATTCCTCAAATTCTGTGACATGCCTTTTGCTTGGCAGCATTACACTTCGTTGGTGCTTCTCTGTCCTCTGTGTAGAACCTCTCTCCAACTGCCTTCTGACCCTTCCCTATGCAAATAAATGCCCCATCTTTAAAGACAGTAGTACATTTCCAAATCTACAGATTTATACACAGTCATAGCAAATCCGGAAAGATGTGGTTGAGTGTGATGAGCATGTATACACGTCTGGCCATGAAAAAGGAATGCACTTTGTTTCCTTTCAAATGGTAATGCTGAATTTAAGGCGAATGAAAGAGATAAGACCAGGGGCCCAAGAGATTGTACAGCCGGCAGGGCATTTGTCGCCAGGTTGGTCTTCAGCATCTCATAAAGTCTCCTGAGCACCGCCAAGAGTGACCCCAAAATGGGGTTGGGTTGGAGAAAAGCAGCAAAGTAGATTCCACGATCCAAATCTCCTTGGACAATGAGTCTATTTCCAAGCAATCAATGTGCCTGCTTCCCTCTCCTGCAGCCATTGCGCCCCCTCTTGGTCTTCTCTGGTGCTGAAGGCCTAGCTGGAAGGTAAATGTCATCTCCAGACTTCTTAATTCTGGTGTGGCTTCTGTCATTTTTTGTTTAGTTTTATTTTGTTTTGGGACATTGGTGATGGGAATGTTGCACTGGTGAAGGGGGTTGTTCTTTACATGACTGAAACCCAACCACAATCATGTTTGTAATCAAGGTATTTAAGTAAAAATATTAATTTAATAATAAAAAAGAGCAGTGCTAAACCTCCTGTCTTTTTTGTAACTCACATCATTCATGTTTTTCCAGAAGAGAGAAACAAGACTCAGAGATATGAAAACTTGCTCGATGGCTCATGTTGAGCAAAGAGTGCTGGGAATTCACCTTTACCAGCATGTTAAATGATAGCTTTTCTCTACTTTCTTGCATTGTTAGTCGTATAGAATTATCCTATATCATCTGTTTCAGTGCTGTGGTTGTATTTACTAAATAATTCAGTTAAAAGTCATTTATGAAGAAAATTGAAGACGCATTGGCCCCTTTTTCTAACCATCTTAGTTTAAACACATGTTTAATCTCTTCAATAAAGGTAACCAGCCTGGGGTGTGGGACGGATGGACCTACTGGAACAGGAGTGCCACCTGGTGGGGTCTTCGAGTCCTGAGCCCATAATACAGGAAAACTGCAAAATTGGTCCTTTGCTATTTGTTGCTTTTCCCAAAGAAGTTGATACTGTTCATAGCAAATGTGAGGCCGGATTAGGAGCTAACCTTATTGTTTCTGTTAAAAAATTATTGAGATAAAATTATTTTATCAAAATGATAAGATTTTTAAAGTAAACGTTTCCTGTTTCTAAAGTCCTGGAGAAGGGGACTGTATTTTGGGCTTAATGGGTACTGTGTTGGATGTTTGCAATATACTCACGGTGCTCAGGGAAAGTTAGGTGCTGAGAAGTAAGTCCAGGGCTTTTGCTCGACCAAATGAGCCTCTTCTATGTCCCTTTAGAGTGAATGTTTGAAGCTAATGCTGAAGAGTGAATAACAGCAATGGGGCCTGAGGCACCAGCCCTGCAGGCTCGGAGTACTGATGACTGAATCGAGGTCACCTATTGGAAGGCTTAGGGTAATATATGCTGCGCATATATTATTCTATAAAGTACATAGAATCTACTTTTTCCTTCTAGAAAGATGTTATCTACTTAAGGAAGTGTTTCCCATCAATCTTAGGATCTCACAAGCTCTCATGCAAAGCTTGGCATAATTTCTTTGAAGAACCATTCTTGTTTCCTAGATAGCACATGTTCAAATCCTTGCTTTAAATACATAATGTTCATATAAAGAAAAGAAAATTTGTGTCCAAATTGTGTTTTTACCTATTAGATGGATGGTTTAATAATCATTCTATTTTTTGACGAAGCAACTTGTCAAATACCTCTAACGGGGCATGGAAGAGGCTCTTTGGAAGAGCAGAGACCCTGGACTTAATTTTTAGCACCACACATTCCCTGAGCACCTGTGGGTAAGTGCATATGCCCAACCTAGCACCCCATAGTCCCACATTTGGGGTACATTTTGAAGAGAACAATGTATATTATTAACTTATTAGACCTCTCTATTTACAAATCAAATTTTTATAGTTTAAGTTTGACAGCTATTTATTTATTGGAGTTAAAAACATTTTATTTAATCTCTGTCGTTTGTAAGAAGACCTCTATTTATTTAATTTTAGGTTTGAGGCCACACAAAGTAGCACTCAGATGTTACTCCTGGCTCTGAAGTTCATAAATTACTCCTGGCAGACTCAGGGAGCATATGGAATGCCAACGATTGAACCCAAATCAGTCATGTGCAAGGTAAACTCTCTGCTCGCTGTGCTATCTCTCTACCTCCAGAAGACCTTTCTTTCTTTAAGAAAAATTTATATTTGTAATCATTGTGTTTAAATAAAAAAATTTAGTTTAAAAAAATGGGGCCAGGGGCCCGGGAGATAGCATGGAGGTAAGGCGTTTGCCTTTCATGCAAAAGGTCATCGGTTCAAATCCCGGTGCCCCATATGTTCCCCCCTGCCTGCCAGGAGCAATTTCTGAGCATGGAGCCAGGAGTAACCCCTGAGCACTGCCGGGTGAGACACAAAAACCAACAAAACAAAACAAAACAAAACAAAACAAAAAAACAAAAAAAAATGGGACCAAAGAAAAGTTTATTTGCACTAAATACATCAAGCTCTAGATCACCAGTTTGACTCTTATCAAAACATTTCTCCTAACCTATACATGTCTAAGGTAAAGGCTACTAGGGGAACACTTTCAAAAAGTTCAAATGAGAATTCATTGCACAAGTGCTAGTAAGGTCTAATATTTACCAGTGTTAAAATTACTTACTTGAAGTGACTCTTCCATTTCCCCAAAGTGAAAAAAAGTGTCTTTTATTTCTTGTTTGTATTAATTTAGGTTCTCTATTAATGTAGTTATTTCTTCCCTCCATTCATTTATTCATTCTAGAAATATTCCTTGTTTCACAGTTATATCTGTACTAATGTTCTATGTGTTGATGAGAAAGTTGTGAAGAGGTGAGAAGAGGCGATATTCAAATGGACACATTCAAAGGACACGTGCTGAGAGATTATGATAAGTCATGTTTGGGAAAAAAACAGATTACAGTGATAAAGAGAAGCTGGTCTACATGTGGGTCTATTTTTGATGAAGTGATCAGACAAAAGCTGTTTCTGAGACAATTAAAATTGAACTGAGATAAAAAGGGTAAACACTGGAGTTCTGTGAAAACTTAATCATTCCAGCACAATTTAGCTTTGTGAACCCTAAGACTTTGCATATGAAGGTCATCATTGGCAAATGTTTCATTGCAAAGGATTTACAGAACAAGTCCAGCCTCAGTCCCCACCCACATGCCAGTAACATTAACATGAGTCCATTTATCAAGGAGGGTATGATGATGAGACACAAGCTTACTAAAGTGTTATGTGACAAATCAGCTCTTAAAACGGGTACTAACACAGATCAGCGAGTCCTTTGAAGGCAGAAACTGAAACATAATTCCAAAAATTAAGGCCAATTAAGTGCTATTACGGTTCCCAAAATTTTATGGGAGTATCTGAAAACAAGCAAGTGTGTGTGCCTGTATGTGTTTTAATAAATAAATTTAGCTGGGGTCAGAGTGATAGTGCAGCAAATAGGGCACTTATCTTGTACATAGCTAACTTGAATTTAATCCCTAACATTCTATGTGGTCCCCTAAATCTGCCAGGAATGACCTCTGAGTGCAGAGCCTGGAGCAAGTCTGAGCACTGCTGGGTATGACCCTTTATATTTTTTTTAAACTAATTAAGTCAACTGATCATTGCATTACTGAACAAATGTAATGCTTTTTCAAAATCACTGCCTATTTGATGGAAACAAATGTATATATAGTAAAATCAACATTTGTTGATATATATTTGTTGATATATATTTACTTTATAACTTAAAAATCACTTTTAGAATCTTCTATAATTTTGTCTCTGTTACTCTTGTTCCATGTCTAGGTGGAGGCACCATACAAAGATAAACACACTACATAAAAATGATTATTTTTAAAATGTGTAAAGTTCCTAGAGCCCTTTGATATATTTTCTATTTCTCAAATGTAACAATAAGTATGGAAGCAGGGCATTTATCTTGCACGTAGCCACCTGACTTCAATTCCTGGTATACTATATATTCTCCCAGACACCACCAGAAATAATTCATGAGTATAAAGCCAAAATCCTCCAAATAAAATAAAATAATAACATAAAATAAAATAGTTGACTTATACTTATCCTCACACAATGGCATGACAGGAGTGTACACACATTTAGGACTTCTAGATCTTAAAGGGACACAAGCCACTTGTAAAAGGAGAGAACATGGAGTGAGCAGACGATGAGATCCTGGAATGTTCTCCTTATGGTCAAATCTTCAAAGTAGTGACCTGTGCATCTAAATTTATGGAGTATATCTTGTAAATTATTTTTTTTTTGCTTTCTTTCACATTACTCTCTTGAGTGTTGCCCTTCAAAAATCCACTTTAGATTTATGTTTATAGTATACATTTCTAAACTTTCCACTGGTGAGTATCTAGCATATAGAAATTATTAGAAAAACATGATTACATGACTATAATAAAAATCTTTCAATGGTTCACTATTGCTAGCTAAGAAAATTGACAAATGAAAGCATTAGAAGAACACATCCTAAGAAACTGGTGAGTATTGAGTGATTGAGGTACAAAATTCAGTGATTAAGAGAAGTTGGTCAAGTGGAGCTTTCTCTTTCAGATGAGTGACCTGACAAAAGCTCTCTTTGAGGATATTAAGTATTTTTTATTTTTTTGACACAATCATGATCTACAGAGTTCTTCATAGTTGAATTTCAGATAAACAATGAGCCAGGGTCCTTCCCACCACCAGTGTCAACCTCCCTCCACCGATGGACCCAGAGTGCATCCTATACCACAACATTTTTCCCCTTGGCCTGCCATTATAACAGGTCCCCTTGAAGTTTAGATTTTAAAATTTAAGTCCCTTGATTCTATTATTGTTAACTTTGCCTTGGATATTTAGTTCTGTCCTTATATATTTCCCCATAAATGCATTCAAGACCACTTGACCTCTGTCCTCTAGCCTTTCTTTATTACTTTCTTTTTAGTTTTATAAAAAAAATGCAGGAATATGTAGTAAAATAAAGTAATCTGTGTTCTCATCTATAAGGTTCAGGCATTTGGTTGGACTTGGAAATTTGCCAGGATTTCTCTCCATATCCCCCACTGTAGGTGTTAGGTGTCTTCCTTAGCTTCCACATTGATCTTTGCATTTAGTGGTTTGGAATACTGGACTATCAGAGTGTTTATTAAATTGTTTGCATGAAAGGTGGCTGGAGGTATATATTCTTTAGAGGCTATTTTTTTAAATTAGCAAAGTTGTCTAAGTTTGTTAAAAATATTGTATATCAGGGCCAGAGGGCATGGAGGTAGGGCGTTTGCCTTCCACGCAGAAGGACGGTGGTTCAAATCCCGGCATCCCATATGGTCCCCCGAGTCTGCCAGGAGTGATTTCTGAACATAGAGCCAGGAGTAACCCCTGATCACTGCCAAAAACCAAAAACCAAACATATATATTGCATACTAGTTCATTGATTTGTTCAGTTGGTTTTTGAACTGTTTATTTTTTAAGAGAAAGAAGTGCTAGATCCAATCTGTAAGGAACTCTGATATAAATTTAAATGACTTCAGTTTTGGAAAAGTAAGAAGGGGGATTTCAGTCATGACACTAGAACCCAGAAGGAGGTTGAGGAAAGGCTGGAAAATAAAGGCCCTTTTTTGCAGTTGGTGAAGGGGATTAAGATGGGAGTTTCCCAGTTCCCGTCTAGACACAGACCTGACAATTCCCAGGGGGCAAACAATTAGCAATGGTGCTGGGAACTGGAAGGAGGCCGAGAAAAGTCCCAAAAAGATAGCCCTTTGTGCAGTTGGTGGAAGGGATTAAGACATGAGGTTCCCTATTCCCTCCCAGACACAAACCTGGCTGGCCCCAAATGGCAAAAGATTAGTGATGGCATTGGAAGCCAGAGAAATTAAATTTTAACAGATTAAAAAATATAAACCCAGGAGGGTTTTACATCATTTCTATCACAACATATCTGATTTTTTAAGGTGATTTTTTTTGTTACTTGTTATAACCACACCAGAAAATTAATGTAACATCTTTTGGTCAGATTTCTCAAAGTATGTTCTATGAAATTAAAAAATGTTCTATGACTGGACTCATCACTCTTTGTGGTAAGCTTCTTATTGTTGGCCAGTCTTTCTAGTCTTCATCTCTCTGGTCTCTGTGTATTATTACAATAATGTCTTTTATTTTTCTTAAAACCCATAGATGAGTATCTGTGTTTATCTCTCTCCCTCTGACTTATTTCACTCAGCATATTAGTTTCCATGTGCACCAATGTATAGGAAAATTTCATGACTTCTTTATTTCTGACACTGCATAGTATTCCATAGTGTAAATGTACTACAGTCCAGTTAGCGAAATACTGACAACTATCAAGAAAATGGTAATGAGTGAAAAAAAAAATAGAACACCTGTCTTGAATACAGGCAAGGGGAGTGGGAGGGGAGAATTGGGGGACATTGGTGGTCGGAATGTTGCCCTGGTGAAGGGGGTGCTTTTTTTTTTATAACTAAAACCCAACTAAAAACATGGTATATATATATAATCATGGTACTTAAAAAAGATATTTAAAAAAAAGTAAAGAACAATACAAAACTCCTCGTACAAAATATAAAATGAGCTATAGATGTATAGAACATTGTAAAAATCACAAAACATCTTTCCTAAAACATTTTTTTCTGTACGTCTTTTAGTAGACTAAGGTGTATTATAAATCTCAAATATTATCAACGTCTTTTATTGCAAAAAACCTTATTTTGTGAATGACCTGTAAACGACTGCCTATAAATGTTGCCATTTTATAGGACAGGTCATAGGAATGAAGGGTTCTTCTATTATGGAACAGAGAAAGTATTTGAAAGAGGGATAGAGGGTATTGTTCTTGCCATATGTTCATAGTCAACTGCCATGGGCAAAATAAAATGCTTTTATAAATACCCACTGTTTGCTTGGCACAATTTCTCTAGAAACTTTAAAAAATGTCCCTTAGGCATTGTTTTCCTGCTTGCCAGAGAGTAATTCACTTCTAAAAAGCAAGTTGAGGACAGATCTGAGGGAAAAAATGGAGGAACTAAAGGGTCTGTACTTGAGATCTAGGTGGGCAGAAAGACAACAACAATTCAATTTGTAATGTGAAACATTGATCTTCATTCTAGTATTCTTCTTTTCCTCTATTTTTCTAACAAAATCTTTTCTTTTTTTCTTAATGCAAGTAAGAGCCCAGTGTTTTAATGGTGCCCTTTGATTTGGTTGTGTAACTGCATTTTTAGACAGTTCTATCACTTGTGCCTGAAGCAAGGAGGTGAGTGAAATCAGGAAGTCAAAGGATTAGGCATCAAATAGAATGGAGTTGAAAAATAAATATGTGGGGGAGAGTTTTAAAATGTGAGTGTATGAAAGAAGAGTCAATAGATTTAAGTGTAAAGAGAAAGTTAATCTTAATAACCAGATTAACAGATTAAGCCCAAAGATGATAAGAAAGATGTTGCCTAAAAAGATGCTAAAATATTATTTTTGTAAATAGTTAAACTATGAGGATTTTCATTAACCATAAATGCAAAGGATTATTTATTATTTTAAAGTACAAGTTATATTGTTTCAAGAGCCTTTTTAAAGATTTCAAAAAGTCATGTCCTATATTAGTGCCACTAATCCAAGAACCCAAATGGGTACCCCAAGTAAGTGGGTCAGCTACAATAGCCTTGTTTGCTTTTTTCAGTTCTCTGCACCAACCTAAGTCCCACTTGTTCTGTCCATGAAGCTAAGTTGAGATGACATTTTTCACTTGATATATCATTCTTAAACCAAAAATCAGGTAGAGATAGTAACATTAAAAAGAGAAAATTATATAAAAATAACCTTAATGGACATTGATGCGAAGAAACAAAATCTTAGTGGACCAAATCAAAACATATCAAAAGAATCATGAACTTTAATCAAGTGTGATTCATTCTAAGGATACAAGAATGTTTCAATAAATGTAGATCAATTAATGCAGCATACCATATCAACCAGTGATAGAAAAGATAAAAATAATTTGATCATGTCAGTAATTTCAGAAAAGTATTTTTTACAAAGTTTAACACCCATTCATGATTAAAATTTTTTTTCAAACCAATAAGGATAGAAAGAATGTATCTCAAAAGAATAATGGCTATATACATTATGCCCACAGTCAATTTGTTCAATAACAATATGAGATCAGATACTGGGGAGAAGTGCCCACTTTTCCCACTGTTTTATCAACTTAGTTTTGAAAATATTAGTCATAGACATTGGGCATGACAAAGAAATCAAAGGCATCCAAACCTAAAACAAAAAAAATCATTATATGCAGAAGACATGGTAATTTATATAAGAGATTGTAAAAACTCCACATAAACCTCTTAAAAACAAATCAATATAATAATATATAGCAGAACATAAAATTTATGTACAAAAATCTCACATTTGTGATTCAAACAAGAAGTCAAGAAGAAGAGAAAGGAATAAGTCAATTTAAAATGATTTCCCAAATATCAGACACCCAGGGCTCCTCTTCACAGTGATAGAAAAGACAGATATTAAGGGCCAGAGAGATAGCACAGGGACGTTTGCCTTGCAAGCAACTGTTCCAGGACCAAAGGTGGTTGGTTCGAATCCCGGTGTCCCATATGGTCCCCCGTGCCTGCCAGGAGCTATTTCTAAGCAGACAGTCAGGAGTAACCCCTGAGTACCGCCGGGTGTGGTCAAAAATCAAAAAAAAAAAAAAGAAAAAAAGAAAAGACAGATATTAAAATGTAATTAACTTATGAAAGACAGAAGAGGATGCTAAGAAATGAGAAAACATTCCATGTTCATATATTGAAAGAATTTATGTTATCAAAATCACATCTTAAAATTATTATTTAAAACATATATTCAAAATTCCAAGGATATTCTTCAAGTACTTAGAACTATTGAAATTTGTGTGTAATTATATAACTTCCTAAGTATATAACTATTCAAATTCATTCATAGAAAAAAGGAGATAGAAAGTATAGCTTTTATGAATTTAAATTATATGACACAATTATACTATAATGGTGTGATAATGGAATATAGGCAGACTGTTAGAACAAAGAACCCAGAAGTAGAAGCCCAGAGCTAACCTCTCAGGTAGATATATGGTTAATTAATCTTCAACAAAAGATTCAGGGAGATGAAGTAGAGAAAGGCAAACTTAAGCAATGATACTGGGAAAATTAGATAGCCACATGCAAGAACAAAAACTGAAACTGGGTTAATATTGTACTACACAAATGGCTGATTCAAAGTGGAATAAAAGTCTTGAGATTGTATTAGAATCCATAAAATACATAAAGGAAATTATAAATAGAGAATTCCATTATAAAGACCTCACAGATAATATTAGTGATTTGATTTCAAGGTACTGGACAGAAATAATGAAGAGTTTCAAGATTTTTGAAAATTAGGCAACAACCATAGACTTAAACATAGGCCCTGTCATTGGGATATGGAAGTCAACCTCTAAAGCTCTTATGTTTGGTTTGGATTACTATCCTCTTCCTTGGGATTTTTCTTTGGGGGGGGTCACACCTGGCAGCGCTCAGGGGTTACTCCTGGCTCTATGCTCAGAAATTGCTCCTGGCAGGCTCCGGGGGATCATATGGATACAGGAATTCAAACCACTGTCCTTCTGCATGCAAGGCAAATTTCTAAATGCCTTACCTCCATGCTATCTCTCCGGCCCCACTTCTTAGAATTTTTGATAAAATGTGTGTGCATGTTTCAGAGCTTTATTTACAGTGGAATTTATATACATATATTTTCCTAAGTAGGTTGGTTTAAATTTTATAGAATTCTGGAAACCTTTGGTGTTAGTGAAATTCTAAGGGAAAGGAAGAAAGGTGTTACCTTATAGAAACCTTTATATTGTCACAGCTTTTATCTATAATAAGTTCATATTTAAAAATTGCATCTGTCCTATTGATAGTTCAGTGGTTAATCATTGCTTCCACTTGTTTGGAGAGTGATTTTTTCCCCTTGAAAATGCCTTTAATCTCAATGGTATGGAGTGTTTTACATATACGTTGTTCTATATACCTTATTAATTCAGATCTGATATCAAGGTATTTAATTCATTTGGATTTGACCTTTGAGCATGGTATTAGATGGAGGTTTGATTTTGCTTTTTTGCATATGACTGACCAGTTGTCCCAACAACACTTGTTGAATAGGCTTTCCTTGCTCCATTTTGCATTTTGCCACTTTATCAAAGATTAATTGATTGTATGTCTGGGGAACATTCTCTGAATACTCAAGTCTATTCCATTGATCTGAGGGTCAGTCTTTATTGCAATTTAAAGTTTGGGAAAGTGATGCCTCCCATCTTCATTTTCCTAAGGTTTGCTTTATTATTTGTGGGTGTTTATTGTTTCAAATGAACTTCAGGAATGTTTGATCTTCTTTGAATAAAGTCCTGGATATCTTTAGTGGGATTACATTAAATCTGTACAATGCTTTGAGGAGTATTGCCATTTTAATGATGTTATTTCTCCCAATCCATGAACAGTGTATGTGTCTTTTATTGTTTGAAGTAGGGTTTTGTAGTTTTTTTGTATAGGTCCTTCATTTATTTAGTTAACTCCAAGATAATTGAGTTCTGGTACTAATGCGAATGAGAATAATTTTTTTTGCTGTTCATTTCTTCTCTATCATTATTTGTGTATAAGAAGGTTGTTGATTTTTGTGTGTTACTTTTGTAGCCTGCTACTTTGCTATATGTATCTATTGCTTCTAGAAGTTTTTTGGTAGAGTCATTAGAGTTTTCTAAATATAGTTTCATTGTCATCTGCCAAGAGTGAGAGCTTGACTTCTTCCTTTCCTATCTGGAAACCCTTTATATCTTTTACTTGCCTAATTGCTATGGCAAGAATTCCCAGCACTATGTTGAATAGGAGTGGTGGGAGGGGACAGTCTTGTCTTGTACCAGGCTTTAGAGGAAATACTTTTAGTTTATCTGCATTGAGAATAACATTTGCCATGGGCTTGTGGTAAATGACCATGATTATATTGTAAAAAGTTCCTTCCATTCTCATCTCGTTGAGAGTTTATATCATGAATGGGTGTTGGATCTTATTTTACTGAATAGTTTCTCTGCATCTATTGATATGATCGGAAGGTTTTTATTTTTCCTTTTGTTGATATGGTGTATGATGTTGATTGATCTACATATGTTAAATCATTCTTATATCTCTGGAATAAAACCTAGTTGGCCATAGTGTATGATGAGGCCACATTCTTCACGAGGCATTGGATTCAATTTGCCAGGATTTTGTTGAGGATCTTTGCATCTGTGTTCATCAGGGATATTGATCTGCAATTTTTCTCTTTTTCTTTTTATTTCTGCAGCCTCTCTATCTGCTTTTGGTACCAGGGTGATTTTTAGTTTCATAAAAACTATTTGGGTGTGTTCATATTTCTTCAGTTTTATTTAAAAAAGTCTGAAAAGGACTGGTAGTCATTCCTCTTGAAAGGTTTGAAAGAATTTGTTAGTGAATACATCTGGGCCTGAACTTTTGTTTTTTGGAAGGCTTTTGATTACCATTTTAATTTCCTCAATAGTTATGGGTATGCTTAGATATGCTAGATCATCCTAGTTCAACCATGGAAGATTATAAGGGTCCCAAAATTTATTCACTTCTTCTAGGTTCTCATGTTTTGTGGCATAGAGTTTCTCAAACTAGTCTCTGATTACCCTTTGTATCTCTGTATTATCTGTAGTGATCTCCCCCTTTTCATTTCTAATCTGATTTATTAAATTTCTCTCTATCTTTTTCTATGTGAGTTTTTCTAGTAGTTTATCCTTGTTTATCAAAATTATTTTTAAGGGGCTGGAGCAATAGCACAGTGGCAGGACATTTGCCTTGCACACGGCTGACCTGGGATGGACCTGATTTCAGTTCCTGGCATCCATATGGTTCCCCGAGCCTGCCAGAAGCCATTTCTGAGGACAGATCCTGAGCACCATAGGGTGTGACACCAAAACAAAACAAAACAAAACCAACAAAAAGTTATTTTTAAAAGTGCCTCTCATAAAGGTAGACTGTAGTTGGGAGATAAACAGATACTGGGGAACGGGTTGTTGTTGAAATATTGTATACCTAGGATGGAGAGATAGTACAGCAGTAGGGCATTTGCCTTGCACACAGCCATCCCGGGACACACCCAGCATCCCAAATGGTCTCCTGACCTGCCAGGAACAATTTCTGAGCACAGAGTCAGGAGTAATCCCTGAGTGCTGCCAGTGTGGGCCAAAAATAAAAATAAAAAAGAAATATTGTACACCTAAAACTCAATCATAAATAACTTAATTCATGGTAATTAAATAAAAAATAATAATTCAAAAGACCCGGTAGGTAAAAGGGAGACTTTGAATCTTAAAGTTTCTCTCACTTCCCATACAAGATTTCAAAGGCCTCCAGGAGATTATGAGACTTAATATAGTCAGATAATTAAGTAGGAAAATATGTATGAGGACCTTTTCTGAAGCACTATTAAAATCTTCCTAAAAGAAAACAGGCAATTAAATGAAATATACACATGTGCAGTAATTTTCCTAAGGACTTTATCAACAGCACTTTCAGATCTGATTATGGAAGATAGACTTTGAAAAGTTTGCACTATCCCATTAGAACAACCAATGGAGGCTGTTCTTGCTTGTAAGCAGTATCACTAGTTCCATTTCTTTGCTTCCTCCCTGAGTGTATAAGAAGCAGGAGCCAGAGAACTAGCTGGTTTGTGATCTAATGGTGCGTTAGTGTTTGATAAATGTTGATTGAGTAGAATTGCTTACTACTTGCTTATAACTCAATGCCACTTATAAGGCAACAATATTTAGTAGTCATATGTTGTAAAAAGCAATATAAGTATAAGACTCATTGTGGGGCCCGGGAGATAGCATGGAGGTAAGGCATTTGCCTTTCATGCAAAAGGTCATCGGTTCGAATCCCAGTGCCCCATATGGTCCCCCGTGCCTGCCAGGAGCAATTTCTGAGCATGGATCCAGGAGTAACCCCTGAGCACTGCCGGGTGTGACCCCCAAAAAACAAAACAAAACAAAACAAAAAAAGACTCATTGAACTGAAAATTTTTTCAGTGAAGATGTGTGGATACTAATCCATCCATAGCTGATTCTAGTCAGTACTTTTGCGAAGCCAATGGTTCTATTAGGAGAGAAGTTGGTGGCTGAGAACAGACAAGCTAATTCATGAACACAGTTTATACTTGTGACTGTAATTACAAAGTGTAGACTAAAAATAGTAGATTACCAGGCAAGTTAGAGTTCTATGAAATATTTAGTTTTGAATGATTATGGTTTAATGTTTTCAGACAGTTTACATTTGTGCATGCATGTGTGAGAGAGAGAAGAAAAAAGAAAAAAGAGAAGAGAGAGAGAACAGTCTATTTTTGAAAGAAAGAAATACATGTTAGAAAACAATCTGTTCAAAAGGATTAAGAATAACAAGTCCAGCCTCCCACACCTTTCACATTAGGATTTGGTGCAAGTGAAATTGTTGTTCCAGAGGAAGTTCCTGAGGCACCAATCCTAATAATCATTAAAGAAAGGTTCAATTGTAGTCCGAAAGGCTGACTTTTCTTACACACAGAAAACAGCATATTTGACTATTTTTATTGCCAGCTATGAGGGTTGAGACAAACAATTATCAAATAGTTTCAAGTGCAAATATTCCCTAACTTCTACTTCTCAATGGGTCACAGATTTCAGAGAAGAACTCTCTAGATAGATGCTCCTAGATATTGAGAAAGCATTGAGCTATCAGAGATTTCAGTAGAACAGGTAGGGAAACCTAATGATAATAAAAATGCATAACACTTCGATGTTTACATATTGTGAAGGTGTATATAATGGCATGCATTGATTTTATTTTTCTCAGCATAAGCACTGTGTGGAACCATCTTTGAAAAACATAAAATAAAAAATGTTATGGTACATTTCTGTGTAGATAATGTGAGCTTATACAGAGGTATCTGTCAGATGTCCTGTCTATCCATTAGTCATTTTATTTATTTTTATATTTTAATTTTTAAATTTTATTGTGATTTAAATAGTTATTCAGCATTGAGCTTTTTTATATAATTTTTTTTCCCTTTTACTTAAACACCATGGTTACAAAGTTGTTTATGATTGGGTTTCAGTCTTACAATGTACGTCACCCATCATCCATCATCCCCTCCCTGCTGTTTGCCTCCGGGGCAGGCATTTTACTTCTCTCTCTCTCTCTCTCTCTCTCTCTCTCTCTCTCTCTCTCTCTTACTCGCTCACTCACTAGCGCTCTCTCTCTCACTTTCTCAAAACTGAAGCGTTTTTAGAGATTCCAAAATATGAAAATAAATGAGACCACAGTGATAGCACAGCAAGTGGGGCATTTGCCTAGCACATGGTTGTCCTGGTTTCGATACCTGCACAAATGATTGTCTAATCTTACCAGGAGTGATTCCTAAAATAAAATAAAATAAAATAAAATAAATAAAAGAGGAACTTGGGAGATGCTGAGTGAGGCAAAGACTTAAGAAAGAAAGAAATAAACTGCAGAGCTGAGAGGCCAAGGACAAAAGCTGAAGATTTTATATCAAAGAAGGATTCTTATGAATTCGTTGGCTATACAATATATTGGGTATATGGTTTCTCTTTTGTACTTCCTATTTTGGCTTATATTTAAAGTTTGGTGCTGAATTTAACAGAAGATTAGATGCAAGAAAAACAAATGAATTGACAGGAAAAAAAA
>PVKC010029187.1:0-15188 GCA_004027635.1 Crocidura indochinensis
TCCTGGCCATGCACTCAGAAATTTCTCCTGGCTTGGGGGACCATATGGGATGCTGGAGATTGAACCCAGGTCTGTCCTGGGTCAGCCGCATGCAAGGCAAATGCCCTACCGCTGTGCTATCGCTCCAGCCCCTGATGCTAATTTTTTTTGTTTTGTTTTTGTTTTGGGGTCACACCCGGCAGTGCTCAGGGTTTACTCCTGGTTCCATGCTCAGAAATTGGTCCTGGCAGGCCCGGGGGACCATATGGAGCACCGGGATTCAAACTGATGACCTTTTGCATGAAAGGCAAACGCCTTACCTCCATGCTATCTCCTAGGCCCTTACTCTTCTTAACCTTACTTAGCAGTGGAAGTAGACATGGGTCTCTGATACATCAGAACTTAATGGAGTTCTGACTAAGTTAAAGATGAATGGTTCAAATTTTGCAGTCAAAATTTGAACTAGGTTCAAATCTTGGCTCCTATGTTGGGCTGGTTATGTGAATTTTTTTGTTTGTTTTAGTTTGTTTTTGACTTTTGGTTTGAAGACCAGACTTAGCACTGCACAGGTCTTACACCAGATTCTGTGCTCAGGGATCACTCCTGTCTATGCTCAGGGATCCATACTGAGTGCCAAAGATTAAACCCTCATCAACTACATGCAAAGGAAGCATCTAGCCTTTGTATTATATTTTTCCTGTTATATGAATTTTAAGAGGCTATTTAAATTCTCAAAGCCTCCATTTTCTGTAGAGGAATAACAATGGTAGCTATGCCAAATACTGAAGATGATTATTTGAATTATTCATTTATTTGCTTGTTTTTAGCCACGCCTACCTACACGTATAAGTTACTCTTGGCTCTGCCTTTAGGATCAGCCCTAGCAGTTCTCAAGGGACCATGTAGGATGTTGGGAATTGAACCCAGGTTGACTGTGTGCAAGGCAAGCACCTTATCTGATGTATTATCTATTGGTTCCCTCATTTAATTATTTATTTGACATTGGCTGACACATCCTAGCCGTTGGATAGGTTACTATCATTGAATATTGTTATTTTCACTATTATGTCTCTGACCACTTCTGGACTCAAGGAAGCATAGGAAGAACTAATTGGGATTATAGTGTCTCTTGTCCTACATTGCTTTTCTCCATGATTTCAACAGACCTTTGGCTGTATCTTTTTGACTGCTTATCCTTTACTTGGATTACCTGTTTTGTTTTGTTTTTTTACCTGACCCTCAATATGACTTTACCCTAATCTCAAACCCAGCTCTCCCCCACTCCCTTCTCCTGGCCTAGTGGTTTGTCTTAAGGCCTCTAGCTTCTCTATTTAAAAAAGCTTGAATTGGAGCTAGAGGGATAGCACAGTGGTAGGACGTTTGGTTTGCATGCAGTCAATTCAGGACGGACCTTTGTTTAAATTTCGGCATTCCATATGGTCCCTGGAGCCTGCCAGGGGTGATTTCTGAGTGCAGAGCCAGGAGTAGCTCCTGAGTGGTGCTGCAGCGAGGCGTAACCCCTCCCCCACAAAATAGCTTGAATTATCTTATCAGAGTCCTGCCTGCTCCAGCAGATTGAGGACCTCACAGACTCTGGCAATTTTCTTCTGTATTAAGGGGTGATATCTATACCCTAATGCTGTCTCCTTGAAGATAATATTTCCCACCCCCTTTTTTTTTGTTTGTTTTGGCCACACCCTGTGGCACTCAGGGGTTATTCCTGGCTCTGCACTCAGAAATCGCTGCTGGCAGACTCGGGGGACCACATGGGATGCCGGGGATTGAACCCGGGTCTGTCCCGGGTTGGCCACAGCAAGGCAAATGCCCTACCACTGAGCTACCATCTGATAATCTTCTCTTTTTGAAGCCAATAATCATTCATAGATTTTATTATATACGCAGGGATCCTCTTGAGAGATGTTGGGTAAAATCTACTTTTTCAAAGAAATGTTTCCATTAACCATACTGAGCAAGGGACAGACCTGGGAAACTTCCCTAAATCTGCTTCTGCTCCCTACTCACAGAGTCCACAATCCTGAGAGAGAAGAGATTCAGGTAAAAGAGAAAGGGCCCTTGGGTGCTCAAGGTACATTAGGACCTCAAGACTGTGGATGTGAGAACATGGGGCAATATTCTAGTTTCCTCCTCTCCATTGGGGGCATGTTCCAAGTTGTCCTTGAAGCAGGCAAAAGGCCTGCAGGGAGTCCTTGAAGGCAGGTATGATTTATTTCTATCTTGTCTTTCATTACTAGCCAATGAGTCAAATTTTCTCACTTCCTAGTGGGAAACAAAAGTCCATTTCTGGATCCCCAGCATCTCATCAGAACTGGAAACTCCACACAAATTAATAGAGGGACTAGAGCAATAGTACAACAGGCAGGGCACTTGCCTTGCACAAAGCCAACCCAGACTGGGCCCCCAGCATCCCATATGGTCCCCTGTGCACTATAAGTGTAATTCCTGAGTGCAGAGCTTCAAGTCACCCCTAAGCAATGTTGGTCATGGCCTCCCAAAATTAAATTGATGGTTATCTACTAATAGAACAAATACTATACTTCATGGATCCAGAAATAACTATGACTGGAGTCCTTCTGACCCTCCAGATATTCATCCGGCAATGAAAGAAGTCTTTGCTCATACTGTTTTAGTGAGAACCTTACTGACCCTGACTTTGTCAGAACTTAAAAAAACTATTTTTTTTACCAGTCAGCCCGCAAAGTTTTTCTTTCCAGATTCCACATTTCCCCTTTCTGTTGAAATTCTCTCATCCATGAGATTAGAGAAGCAGATCAATTGGTGTTGAGTCAAGAATTGGGCCCCTGGAACATGGGGCCAGAGTGATAATACAGTGGGTAGGGCATTTTCTGTGCACACCTGAGTGCAGAGCCAGGATTACCCCTGAACATCTTTGGGTATGGTCCAAAAAAAATAGAATGATCCAAAAAGAATTAGGGGGGAACAAAGACCAAATTTCCATCTACTACAATCCAGACTTTTAGCTCTAGAAACTCTGGGTAGTATTTGATGGGGAGACTTTTATCTGATAGTTTATCCTCTTGAAATCTATGGGATAATTATCTTAGGATCCAGGGTGCTAGAATTATAGAAATTTCTCTAACCACCACATTCTACATGGAAAGAACTACAAAGTCTGATGCTTGGAGAGAGAGAGAGAGAGAGAGAGAGAGAGAGAGAGAGAGAGAGAGAGAGAGAGAGAGAGAGAGAGAGAGTACAATGGTCAGGACACTTTTCTTGTTCAATTGACCCAGTTTCCATCCCTAACATTCCACATGGTCCTCTGAACCCTGCCAAAAGAGATGCCTGAGCACCACTGCGTACGTCTCCTCCCACAAAGGATAGAACTACTGAGCTCAAAAAGACCTGCTTTGGGGCCCAGAGTGATAGCCTTGCATGTTACCAGCACAGAACAGACCCCAGTTTGAATCCCGGCATCCCATATAGTCCTCTGAGCCTGCCAAGAGCAACTTCTGAGTGCAGAACCAAGAGTAATCCCTGAGCGGTGTCAGGTGTGACCCCCCCCCCCAAAAAAAGAAGACCTGCTTTGTGGAGTGTGACCTCAATTTAGCACCCTTCTAGGATGGGAATGACAACCCCAATTTACCACCAAGGTTATTTCCTTTAAAAAAATTCATCTCGGGGCCCGGGAGATAGCATGGAGGTAAGGCGTTTGCCTTTCATGCAAAAGGTCATCGGTTCGAATCCCGGTGCCCCATATGGTCCCCCGTGCCTGCCAGGAGCAATTTCTGAGCATGGAGCCAGGAGTAACCCCTGAGCACTGCCGGTTGTGACCCAAAAAAAAAATTCATCTTAGTTTTTTCTTTTTTGGGGGTCCACATTTGACAGTGCTCAGGGATTACTCCTGGCTCAGAGTTCAGGAATTTCTCCTGGTGGGGTCTCAAAGACCATATAAGATGCCAGGGAATAGAATCAGGGTCGGTCACAGGCAAGACAAGCACAATACCTGCGGTTAGATTGCTCTGTCACTTCTATATACTTTTCTGTGTTGAATTCATACAGCTTTGGAATATAGAAGTTGTTCAGGAAGTGGTATTGGAGGAAAGATCAGTATCCCTTCCTGAAAAAATATCTTCTTTAGCCATTTCCATTCAGGAAAAAGGATTTCTCATTCAGCTCAGCATCCTCTTGTATAAGCTTGCTGATTTTTGAAAAGCTTAACCATCAATACCTTGTTCAGGGCATCAAGCTATCTGGATATTTTGGAACAGATCAATGAGCTGACTCCCTAATTTGTCCTAGGATGTGGTATGAAACTGTCCAGGTTTCTATTCTCTTAAAGGCATTAGCATAATGCCTTTCTCCCTCTCTTTAGCCCTCCCTCCCACCCTCTCTTCCTTTCTTTTCTCTTCCTTCCTTCCTTGCTTTTCTTCCTTCGTTTTCTTAAACATTTTCAATAAACAATTTTTCAATTGAATCACACAGTTACAAAGTTATTCATGATAGAGTTTCAGTCATACATCATACAACACCCTTCACCAGTAACATTTCCTGCCACCCATGTCCCTTTCCACCCTATCCCTTGCCTTGCCTGCCCTCCTGTAGCAGACACTTCTCTCTCTCTCTCTTTCTCTGTCTATCTCTCTCTCTTCCTTTACTTCCTCTAGACACTGTGATTTGCGATATTATTACTGAATTGGACACTTTTCTTCTCTGTCTGTCTGTCTGTCTGTCTGTCTGTCTCTCTCTCTTCCTTTACTTCCTTCTAGACACTGTGATTTGTGATATTGTTACTGAATGGGATATCATGGCAATCACTTTATCTCCTGGTGATATATATTTAGGATTGTATGGGGTGCCAAAGATGCTCTTGAGGACTACCCATGCAAGACAAATACTTGAACCCCTGTCTTATCTCTCCAGCCTATTGTTTCTCTCTTAAATTAATTTCTGCCCCGTGACCCCACTTTTACCCCCTTGGGTATCTCTTTTTTTTTTTTTGGTTTTTGGGTCACCCCTGGCAGTGCTCAGGGGTTACTCCTGGCTCCATGCTCAGAAATTGCTCCTGGCAGGCACAGGGGACCATATGGGGCACTGGGATTCGAACCGATGACCTTTTGCATTACCTCCATGCTATCTTCCTGGCCCCCTTGGGTATCTCTTAAGAGAACTTAGGTCTTTCCAGGAAAACTACTTGCCAACCTGGAGGATTCTGAGCAGGAAGCAGGATGGAGGCAGGTCTGTGCTGAGAGCCTGAGGCACCCCATGGACCTGAAAGTAATAGGCCACACATCTCAAAAGCAAGTGAACCCTCAGATTCCTGAGTCCCAGAATGAGTGAAAACATGAGTCATTCTCTTCCAAGTTAAGAGCTACGTCCAAGTTGCCTTTTGCTTTGTTACTACACATAACATTTCAAGTCAATTAGAACCTACGTATGTGGGCACTAAAACTGGGGTTCCCGAGAGCAGGTTATTCATTCTATGAGTCAACCATTGGCATTGAGAAAGGGGGGATGAGGAGACAAGCTAGGATTGGAATTCTCCTCCAGCCCATGGTCACTGGTTCTCAGTTTTTTTCCAGGTGACAAGTCTAGATTTTTCTTTTCCATGAGATTGAAAACTTGCCTCTCTGGACAGCTTCATTCTTGGGCTTGGGAAGGTGGAGGAAGAAAGGAGCATCCAAACTCGAGGTGTCATGGAAGTTGGGGTTCTTGCCATTTGTGGTAGAGGAGAGGGACACCCCACAATGAGCTTTGCATGCTCAGCTGGCCTGGCCTGGTCTGAAGCATGTGTCCACTAGCCACACTCATCTGTACCCAGAGGGCAACAGAGAAGTCAAGATACCTGGTGGGTGGAAGGAGCGATTGCTATTTACTTGCTGATAGAATCATTATCCACCTCACCCTCATTATTATATTTTTATTTAATTTGTTGTTTTTGAACCACACAAATTTCCTACTAGCTCTGTGTTTAGGGGTCAGTCCTGGCAGGGGTTGAAGGATCGTTATGGTGTCAGGAATGGAACCCAGGTCAGGCATGTGCCCCTGATTATTTATTTATTTATTTATTTTGATTTTGGGGTCACACCCAGCAGTGCTCAGGGGTTACTCATGGTTCCACGCTCAGAAATTGCTCCTGGCAGGCTTGGAAGACCATATGGGACGCTGGGATTCAAACCAATGACATTCTGCATGAAAGGCAAATGCCTTGCCTCCATGCTATCTCTCTGGCCCCATCCCTGATTTTTTTTTTTTGGGTCACACCCAGCAGTGCTCAGGGGTTACTCCTGGCTCCATGCTCAGAAATTGCTCCTGTCAGGCATGGGGGACCATATGGGGCACCAGGATTCAAACCGATGACCTTTTGCATGAAAGGCAAATGCCTTACCTCCATGCTATCTCCCGGGGCCCACCATCCCTGATTATTTTTAATGGTAAATCCCAAGTAGTCTTTCACCTTTCAAGTCTGGGACCTGAGATTCTACTGTTTGTTTTATTTTGGGGCCATGCACAGCTGTGCTTAGAGCTTATTCTTAGCTCTGCACTGAGGGATCATTCATAGCAGGTATGAGGGACCATAGAGGATGCCAGAATTGAGCACAGGTCAGCCCTGTGCAAGCCATGTTTCCTGCTTGCTGTACTATTGCTCCAGCCTCTGGAGAGCCTATGTAAACCAGGACCCCAGCTATCAGACTTCCAGATCATTCTTCAATTTATTCAAGTTTAAAGCATTTTCCAAAGATCATTTTTGGTTCCCTGTGACTTGACCAGAGAATTAAGTGAGAGGGAGAAAGAGCTCATGTATTTCATCCTGGTGGTGGTTTTTCCTCTAGAGATAGTTGGGACCTGCCCTGGGAAGTTTTACAGTGTAGCAAGAAGGGGTTCCTGTTGGTCCTGGCTGTACTTACTGCTGTGTGTCCCTGATCTAGGTTCCTATGGTCCTTGAAAATATCTCTGAATGATGGGGGACCGGGGGGGGGGGCGGGGAGAGGATTTCACTAGAGTCTGTTTTGTGGAATTTGGCTAAGAGGAATTCAGGCATATTTCAGAATGTTCAGCATATTCTAGATTATTCCCCTAGACAGCCCTTAGAGTCAAAGCAGATTCTTGAGCCTCTCCAAGCCCCAGGTTTTCCGGTGTGAAATGGAAATGTCGAAAGGAACTATTTCACTGTGAAACCTTACTGTTTGCTTTGTTTTTGTTTGCTTGTTTTGGGGAGGCCACGCCCGGTGCTGCTCAGAGGTTATTCCTGGTTCTGTACTCAGGAATCATTCCTGGTGGGCTCAGGGGACCATATGGGATGCCGAAGATTGAACCCGGGTTGACTGCAATGCAAAACAAACTTTTAACTCACTGTACTATCTCTCTGGCCCCTGTTTCACTATATTACAGCATGGATTGATTGGAATACTGTGTCTATACCTCTTGGTACAATATCTGAGGTTGTAGAATATATATTCAATGAATGCTAGTCATTGTTATCATTGATATCACACTAACAAAGGGAGGGGTTGTGCATATAAAATCTCTTGCTTTAATCTTCTGGATGGGGCCAGAGAGATAGCATGGAGGTAAAGTGTTTGCCTTTCATGCAGAAGGACAGTGGTTCAAATCCCGGCATCCCATATGGTCCCCTGTGCCTGCCAGGGGCAATTTCTGAGCACAGAGCCAGAAGTAATCCCTGAGCACTGCCGGGTGTGACCCCCACCCCCCCCCCAAAAAAAATCTCCTGGATGTGAGTTTTCCTCTCAAGCCATGTTTCATTCTGTAAGTAGGTGAGGCCCAGAGTCCCTTGGCACCCTAAAAGAAACGAGGGCATGGATAATCAAAATCAGACTGCGAGTGAATGTTAATTGTAAGAAAGATGGGCAAGATCTCCCAACAATCTCTCGGGGCTCCCACTGTTGCATTGATTAACTGGAAGCCAGAAAATGTGGGGGAGAGAAGGAGTTCCTGCCTGACCTGTGAATCTCTAGTTGGACTTGCAGATCGTGGGCAGAGAAACTGCCTCTGCACAATCTATGTCAAGCTTGTATCTGGGAGGGTTTTTAGCTGCACCACTCAACTTCTCAGATATATATTTGTACTCAAAAGGGGGTCAGAGCAATAATCTGAAAGTTACAGCACTGTCATAACCTGGCTGACCCCATTTTAACCCCCAAGCACCGCCAGGAGTCACGCCCAAGCACATAGCCAGGAGTAGCTCCTGAGTATTACAAGATGAGGCTCAAGCCCACCTCCTCCCCAACCAATAAATCAATACATACATAAAATAAATATTTGAAGAAATAGAAAAGAACTATACAGTCTTCACTCTGCTGCCCACAGCCTCCAAACTCCAGTGCTCCCTCATCACTAATTGATAAGGTCCTCCGGTGATTCTGAAGCGAAATAGTGATGGGGAAAGGTGACTACTAAAAATCTAGAACTTAGCCACAATTCCCAGGACCAAAGAAGTGCCAGTTTCCAGTTCCAGAATGAAAGCACAGCAGTAGGGCTTTTGCCTTGCAAGCTGCTAACCAGGGATGGACCTATGTTCAATCCCTGGCATCCCATATGATTTCCCTAAGCTTGCCAGGAGCAATTTCTGAGCACAAAGTAACCCCTGAGCACTGCTGAGTGTGGCCCCAAAAGAAACCAAGAAAAGAACATAAACAACAACAACAGCAAAAAGAAGCATCAGCTTTCATACTTCAGCAGCCCCTTTTCCTGGGTTCAACCCCCCCTTTTTTTTTTAATTCCGAGTTGCAAAGACATCTCAAAAGCAAAAGCTTGACAAGACACTCCAGTTGTGTCTGAAGTTCAAGGACCTCAAGGTTCTGAAATCAGCAATGGGGGATCAGGTGTTTTGCTGCGGTCTCTAGTTAACTCTCAGGAGAGCATTTTGGTAGAGACTGTCTATGTCTTGGGGCAGATTGGTTTTACCAAGAAGCCAAAGGAATGGAGAACAGACTCCATCTAGAAGGCTTACTCGGGAGCTCCCTCTACTGGCCCTTGCGTGGTAATTTCTCAACTGTCACTGCCCTGCCTGTGATGGGTACCCACTCACCCACTGGAGTTTTTAGTTGCTTTGAGCCCATGAGAATACGAGGTAGTCCAAGGCACCAAAGAAGATGAAAGTCCAGGGATTTTCTTCTTCTATTTGCTTCACCATTTTGTTTTACATTTACGAGGCGCCAACACAGTGTTCAACATTTATTTTCATCATCTCATTTAACAACTCTAGTTCCACAACTTGGAACTAGGAGGATAGTACAGTGATTAAGGTGCTTACCTTGCATTCTCCTTCTGTCACTGAGCATAGAGCCAAGAGTAAGTCTTAAGCACAGCCAGGTGTGACCCAAAACAAAACAAAGGGACAGAGTGATAGAACAGTGGGTAGGGCTTTTGCCTTGCACGTAGCTGAACTGAGTTTAATCTCTGACTTCCCATATAGTCCACAGAGCTGCCAGGAACTATTCCTGAGCACAGAGACAAGAAGTAACTCTGAACACTTCTGAGTGTGGTCCCAAAACGAAACGAAACAAAATAAACAAAAAACCCTAAAACCCAAAACTTAATGCAACAGCTCTATGATGGGCTATTTTAAAGAGACAATCCTGATGAAGAGAGATTATGTTCCTATCTTCACTGGAGGTTTACAGACATCCCCAGAAGTCCTCAAGGTTCTTCAGCTTCTATAAAGTGAGAACCCAAGAAAATCAAGGGATGCAATGATACTGTAAAAGTGTTTTTCATAGGGGCCAGAGTGATAGCGCAGTGGTAGGGTGTTTGCCTTTCACAAGGTTGATCCAGGACGGACCTGGGTTCGATCCCCAGCATCCCATATGGTCACCCAAGCCAGAAGTGATTTCTGAGTGCATAGCCAGGAGTAACCCCTGAGCTTCATTGAGTGTGGCCTAAAAACAAAAAAACAAAACAAAAATAGTTTTTCTTATAACTAAGACATGGGTTGTACTGAGCTCTGAGATTGCTCTATCTTGAATCCTAGAGGCTTACCACTGTACTGAAAAATAATGCAGGCTGGAGAGATAACATGGAGGTAAGGCATTTGCCTTGCATGCAGAAGGTCGGTGGTTATAGTCCTGACATCCCATATGGTTCCCTGAACCCACCAGGAGGGATTTCTGAGCATAGATCCAGGAGTAACCCCTGAGCATTGCCGGGTGTGACCCCAAAACCAAAATAATAATAATAATAATGCCAGTATGGCAATTAATTACATGGCAGTGCTTTACCTATATGTACCCTACTCGTGCCCAGAACTAAGAATTGAAGATAAGTAACATAGAAGAGCCATTCCTAAAGAGAAACCTTTCTTAAGGCCTTTGGAGAGAGGTAGAGATATAGTATGATAGTTTTTGTGTATGCCTTGAGTACAGCCAGTTCAATTTGATCTCTGGCACCTCCCAGTCTTTTGAGCATTGTTGGGTGTGGCCCTTAAGCATAACCACAAGTTTAGAGTGACAATATGTCCACTGACTCTGCTGACCTAGAATCTCTGTGCAGGACATTCAGGCCTCCTGAATATCACTTGGGCAACTCCTAAAAGAAATACATAAAAACATGTAAAACATTGGGTCTAGAGACATAGTCTAGACCAGAGTAGGTCACTTGCCTTATACACAACCAACCCAGATTCAATCTCTAGCACCCCATACGATCATCCAAGCCCTCCTAGGAATGATACTAAGAATAGAGGCAGGAATTCATCCTGAGTACTGCCAGGCTTGGCAAAAACAAAACAAAACAAGAAAACAAACAAAAGCTAAAGGTGTAAAACATTCACACTTAGTTTTATTGTTGCTATTGCTTTTGCTTTTGTAGTGCTCAGGGGTAATTACTGGCACTGCTCTCAGGAATGACTCTTGTTGGGGCTCTGGGAATTGCAACTGGAATGTGTAAAGCAATTACCCTACCCACTGTACTATCATTCTGGCCCCCATACTTAATATTTTTTTAACTAAAGTTCTACAAGTATCAGAAGAGATAGTACAGTGGGAAGGGCTTTACCTTGCACATGAACAATGTGATTTTGATCCTCAGTACCACATATAATTCCAAGCCCTGCCAGGAGTGATCCCTGAGCACCACCCAGAAAAACAACAAATAAATGTCCCATGAAATGTCATGAGACAAATGGTAGAGCACATGCCTTGTATGTGTGAGGTCTTGGATTTGATTTCCTTGCTCCTTTGCACCTTTGCCGCCACCCCACCCCTCACAATACACACCAGCTGATTCTGCCCCCTTCTCAATAAATGTAGGATGGATTATACACACAATAGCAACAACTAACAAGAAAAAATAGAAGCAAAAACACAGTCCAGAGAGATAGAGGTAGTTCCTGTTTGGGTTAGTCAAGATAAGCAGTTTCACTCTCAGCCTAAATCCTGACTTTCTGGTTGGTGTTGACAGACACGGTAGATCTGGAGGAGGTTGTTTTTTTTTTTGTTTTTGTTTGTTTGTTTGTTTGTTTGTTTTAACAGCAGAAAGAATGGATCCTGCCCAGACTCACTCCCTCAGCATATCAGGTTGGTTTGTAATTGAGTTCCCTTCATATTGAGACCTTTGGGACTTGGAAATATACAAACCAATCATCTCCCTAAGGTTGGTCTCTATCAACCCACCATTTCAAAATATCTTGGTCCATGGGAAAAGCCCAGATACTATTTCAACTTTCAGTCCCAGGAGAAGAGAGGATCCTTTTCATTTCATAAAGGATGACCTTGTTTCTTCCTGGGAAATTGAACCATTGGTAAGTCAGCGACTTTATGCTCCTTTTTGGGTTGGGGGCTGGTCTTCATTTCCAACTGAGTCCAGACCTCTGAATATTCACCCCTGGACAGTGGCCACAACAGATATTCCATAGGTTTTCCACCTTTGACTCAAGACCTTCAACTAGCTAATCAATATGGCAGAATGAAGTCAGAATAGGGCCAGGATAGTCCCTTTGGATAATGTCACAACAGGTACTCCAAGCTTTCTGCAGCACCTTCTGAGAAATTAGGCTTTTATTGTTCTAAAAAAGAGTGTCTGGATTAAGTGTCTGACCATGATTTAAATCCCTTATATCTTTAGTCTCAAAGCAGAAGTAGCACTTTCTGCTTTGACAAAAAAAAAAAAAAAAGCCACAAACTTGATTTCACTGCAGAGGGGATATCTTGATGCCTCTTAGTCCAGATTTGTCATTTTTGGAGTGAAATCCTAATTGGTCACCAGCTAGTCACCATTAGCTCACCATCTCTTCAGAAGGGGAATGTGAAAAGCCTCACGATTAGGGCCCCTCTTGATTCTGCTACCCCTGGGAATCCCCAAAGGAGGGTCTGGGAGAGCTGAATTAGATTGATCACAGGGAGTTGGGGGCTGTTGGATTATAGAAAATTGACACCGTGTTGCTTTCATTCTTGCTTATTGTAGGAGCATCAGTGACCAGGACGAGACCAGATGAGTTTTCCCAGCAGTTCTCAAACACCCAGGACACAGTTCATCCTCTGCTTCGTGCTTTCTGCCATGTTGCTGCACACATTCATCTTCCTGTTATCCCTTGTCATAACAGCCCTTTTCTGATCATCGTCCTGCTTCCATTCTCTTCTCTCCCCTCTCAGTGCTTTCTCCCAAGCTCGCCTCTATTAGCTGTTTGTCACCTTTCACCTTTGAGTTTTCTCCAGATGGTTGACATTGATTTCCCCTTCTCCTACCCTGGCCTCATGCTAGACTCAGCCCCCACCCCACTCCACCCACGGATTAGGAGACTCACTAGCAATTCTACCTCTTCCCAAACAAAGCTGCAAAACTCAGAGCCAGAACAGTCACATCCAGCTCAATATGTGTGGGTGTGATGCAATCCAAGCCAGATGGAAAGACCAGAAACCCCTTCCTCCTAGTTAGAGGCAGCAATAGCTTCCTTAGGACTTGTGGGACTGATGGGAAATATGAGGGTAGGTAGAGGAGAAAGATAAAGACCCTCAGAATTGGGTAATCCCCGATACAAGATGGAATCATCTAGACTTTTTTTCTTTTGTCCAATTAAATTCACATTTCATTCTACAACATTGTGATGGCTTCACTCTAGACATTTTCATTTCAGACCCAAAGCTTTTCTTCATGGGTCCTGAGCCACAGTGCCGGGATGGTGAGGTAAGTGATCTTTGCCTTCCCTGTCTAGGGTGGTTTGTGATGTCGCCAGGACTAGTCCACCTGTTAGACTGTAACATGCATTCTCTGTTGGGTCTTACTGATCCTTTAGAAATAGCCTCACTTGGTCAGATACATTGGTCCAGACTCATAACTTATATCTAAGTATGGTTAGGCCACCAGGAGGGACCACACCTGAGGTCATATTCTTCCCTTTCCTTAAAGACAGTCCTGGGCGGAAGCGATAGCACAATGGTAGGGTGTTTGCCTTGCATGTGGCTGACCTAGGACAGACTTGGGTTTAATCCCCAGTGTCCTATGTGGTCCCCTGAGCTAGGAGTGATTTCTGAGCACCACCAGATGTAGCCCAAAAACAAAAATCAAAAACAGAAAGGCAATCCTGGTGAAAAGTGTGGTTTCCTAAAGATTCCCCCCCCCCCCATATCTAGAATGTTAATGACCTCCTCCTCCATTATAGAAAGACATTTCAGATGGGAAGCAGGAGTAAAGAGAAAAAAATAGCTCTAGAGACCAGAGAAATAGTATAGTGGATAAGACACTTGCCTTGCACATGAATAACCCAGGTTCTATCCCCACCATCCTATATGGTGCCCTGAGTCTGCCAGGAGTGATCCTTGAGAGCAGAGCCCGGTCTAAGCCCTGAGTACTTCCAGGTGTGACACAAAACCAAAATCAAATGAACAAAAACGAACAAAACCCAGACTTTATTTTATATAGTCTGGTGAATAAGTACCAAAAAAAAATCATCAATCCAGCATATATGTAAACGCAATTCTCCTATATGTTCCACAACCTGTATTTATTAGAGGTGATTGAGAGAAATATAATGCCTATTATTTATTAGTAGCCTCATGTTGACATAAGCTTATTACATCAGTAATGGCTGTATAGTAGATCAAATGTTCAGCTAATTCAGAGTTGGAGAGATAGTACAGGGGCTCAGGTGCTTGCTTTGTATGCAGCCAACCCCAGTTGGATCCCTGGCACTGCATATGGTCTCTTGAGCCCTGCTAGGGTTCGTGCCTGAGCATAAAGCTGAAAATAATTCTTGAGCACTGCAGGATCTGTCCTTACACCCCCCACCAAATTTATATAATTCAGACCCCCTAGATCCCCTTGCCTACTCCCTGACAAGAATCTGTGATTGGGGGCCAGAGTGAAAGCACAGCAGTAGGGCATTTGCATTGCATGCGGCTATCCCAGGACAGACCTGGGTTGGATCCCTGGCATCCCATATGGTCCCCCAAGCCAGGAGTAACTCCTGAGTGCCACCGGAGGTGGCCCAAGAACCAAAAGAAAAAACAAAGGAATTTGTGATTGAGTACCCTTTCCCTGTTCAGTTCAGGAATATAGACCCATCGTCCCATGAAGCCCTGCATTAGAACCAAATTTCTCAACATTCCCCAGACTTTATTATCCTGCCTGTGCTCCAGACTTTGCACATTCTGGTCCTTTTATGTGAAGCCTCTGCTAAAGTCTGCTGGTGACCTGCACCTCCACAACCACCCTTCCCTTCAACCTCAGACCCCATCTCCCCCATATGCTTGCTTTGGCTTTGGCTTTGCTTAGATCCTCACCGTACAATCTACCAGAGATTTTCCTTGGGTGACTCTCAAGGTCCTCATGCTCTTAATGTGTCTTTTATCCAACGAGGTCTGGGTAAAACTATCATCTGGCTCTCCAAAGTGTCCAGGCATTAGAGAGGCAGGGAGGGGGGGCATCATGGGAAAGCACAGGTTCTTGAGAATAGAGCTGGGTGAAGAACAGATATTGTCTCACTGCCCTGAAGTTAAACAGTGCAAAACAAAACAGTTAGCAGGAGAGAGATGCTGATGGCAGGAGCCACCAAAAATAGAGGAGTGAAGGGGCCGGAGCAATAACACAGTGGTGGGGCATTTGCCTTGCACACTGCCAACACAGGACAGACCCTGGTTTGATTCCCAGCATCCCATAGCATCCCCTGATCTTATAGTGTGTGTGTGTGTGTGTGTGTGTGTGTGTGTGTGTGTGTGTGTGTGTGTGAGTGTGTGTGTGTTTCTGAGTTCAGAGCTAAGAGTGACCCCTGAGCGCCACCG
>PVKC010029188.1:0-15294 GCA_004027635.1 Crocidura indochinensis
AGGAAAAGAAAAGAAAACCCCAAACTAGGAGGGGTTCTTCTAGGTGTTATGAATATCAATTTAGAAGAGAGAAGGTAAAAAAGAAGAAAAAGATAACAAAACAAAAAAGGTAACAAAAAAGCAATAACAAGAAAAGTATAAAATAAAAACCAACAAACACAAACAAAAAACAAAACAAACAAAAATAACAAAAAACAAAGCCAGCAACTATGAAAAAGACAAACAACAACTACAAAGAAAAAAAAAACAAAAACAGTCAAAAAACCCAAACAGCAACCACATAAAAAGGTTTGTGCTTCTTCCTTTTTTTTCCTTTCTTTTTTTGTAAAGGCGTAGTAAGTACTGGGGAATTGAGAAAGGGAATTCCCTTGGCCTAAGAGATTTCGGATTTCTCTGCCCTTGCAGCATACTGTGATGAAAACCACTATAGGCTCCATACATGCTCTTTTTCTCTCCCCAAGGTCTTTTTATGGTTCCAGGCATCTTTCCACTCAGTTGTGGATGATATAACCAGGTCTCTCTAACTCAATAGTGTATTTCCACAAGTCATAGGACAAAGTCTAGGAATAGTGTTTCTTTATAGTTGTAGGAGTTCTGTCTCATCACTGTTGTTGTAATCAGACTTTTATAATTGGTGGTCTGTTTTTGCACAGATCCTAGGGAAAGGCCTGGAAATAGAGTTTTTAAATTATGATTCCAGAAGTTCTATTTCATCACAACCGTTACAGTCAGATTTCTGGGATTGGAGATCTTGGTTTTTGTACATATCCTAGGCCGAAGCCTAGGGTCTTTTTATTGGTCCCAGGGTAAGTACTGCCCAGTCTTGGCTGTCAATGTCAGTCTTCAGTAGTTGGTAATCTTGGTCTTTGCATAGGCCAAAGGGTGACATGCCTTCTGATTTTATCTTACCGTTAGAACATTCTGCTCTTGAATCAAGTTATTGCCACTTCCTCTTTGTCAGGATATCATATCAAAACTGGCTTAAGTTGGTTTTAGAGAGATATTAGGAATTTTAGGAGTTTGGTTCCTGGTGTTGTTATGGGAAATGGTATTGGTTCTTTATCTTAGGTCTAGGTTTCAGGATTGGATGGTTGCTGCCAGGTCACACTGAGTCTAAGTTGGGTCCACATGACACAAGTTCAGGGTGGGAGGCTTCCTTGTATTATAAAATGTATGGGTTCTTATCTCTAGTAGATAAGAGCTTGTTTCTATACATAAAATTGCCCCCCTCCTTTTTTAGTATGCCTTTGCAAAAAGGGATGATGCCCTATTATATTGCTGGTGTATTTGGGGTAAGAATGTCCTTGCAGCCTTAGTTTCTGGTAATCAATGGCATAGCCAGATGCAGATCTTGAACTATTGACCCTTCTCAGAAAATGGGAGCTGCACTTTAGGGGAGAAGGCTCCTTCCTTGACCTCTGAAACAATAGAACTCACTTCAGTGAAGACTACATTCTTAGATTTTTTCTACTTCTTTTTTTTATTTTGTTTGTTTGTTTTTGGGCCACACCCAGTGATGCTCAGGGGTTACTCCTGGCTATTCGCTCAGAAGTCGCTCCTGGCAGGCACGGGGGACCATATGAGGAACCGGGGGATCGAACCACGGTCCGTCCTAGGTTAGCGCAGGCACCTTACCTCCAGCGCCACCGCCCGGCTCCTCACAGTCATATTCTTATGACTGTAAGTTTCTTTGGTTTATAAATCATTTCTGACTAAATTGATACATAAAATATTAATTTGATTTGAGCCCTCTTCCCATGATGCCATTATCCTGATGGGAAGGTTGTATGAAATCCAAATTCATAGTAAAATTTGACATCACTTTTTGTAACATGGAACCCTACTATATGAAAGTGAGTCTATTCATAGACTCTTTGTTAATCACACTAGCAGGTCTTCATGTGGGAATCTGATTCTGCAAGCAGAATGTCTGGTTTTATTTCAATGACAAGACAATCTGGAAGATGATGTAATATTTATTGTTTTGGAAGTAAAGATAACACATTGAATGGGAATTGCAAGGCATGTTTGTCCTACTGTTGCCAAAGATGCAATGATTTTTCTATATTTGTCAGGTGGTATTAGTATTTTATGCCCACTGTTGTATTCTTGGGAGCTATGAATTGTAGCTCCACCCCGGAATACAGGTAACTGAGACCCGCCCATTTCTGGGCAGGGTCTTGGAAACTGGAGATGACCTGTAACTTTACTTGCAGACCCTGCCCATTTCCTGGGAGGGGTCTGGGAAAGGTACTTAAGGCCTCTGACCCAGAGGAGAGGAACTCTTTTCTTTGGCTTTTGTCGGGTTGGATCTTTACCAATTTGAAGGTCAGAGGAAAGATGGCTGAGAGAAGTTAAGATGCAGGGCTAGCTGCTTAAGTGGTTATGATATAGGCCACACATGTAGTGGCTAGGATGAATAAAGCTGTCACTTCCTGAAGCCTGCATGTGAGTGAGATTTCTGCCCGCCTCTCTCATGAACATTCAGATCTGATGGTTAATCGGGGTTGTGGAGCCACATGTCAGAGCCTAAAGACAGAGGCCTCCATCCACCATCCAAGCCAAGTATAAGGACATAATTACTACAATGAATGATGTCACAGTGGGAAATTTAGTGAATAATACCAATAACAATTAGAAAAAATTAACAGATACAGAATGATCTTTTTAATATATGGAATGCAAAGATACACAGTGAGATTGCCATAAAAAGGTTCAAAGTCAATATAGTGAGAGAAGTGTTCCATACAATTAAGTTGAGAGGATGAGCTGGAGATATGCATGGATCTTTGGGGAAGAATGAAAGGGGCAGATAGAATGAAAGCTATCATTTATGGGAATTAAAGGTACTCAGTAAGGTAGCAATAAAGATCCAAATGCAATATAATGGGAAGAGTGAACACACAGTTAAATTGGGGTTTGGTGGAGGATAATTCAGGACCTTGGAAGAGGGAGTGATCATGAAGATTCTAGGTATACTCTTGGATACATAATGTATTGTATACTCTTGGATACATAATGGAAGTGAAATATGGAATTTTTTTTTTTGGTTTTTGAGCCACACCCAGTGACGCTCAGGGGTTACTCCTGGTTATGCGCTCAGAAGTCGCCCCTGGCCTGGGGGACCATATGGGGTACGGGGGATCGAACCGCGGTCCGTCCAAGGCTAGCATGGTAAGGCAGGCACCTTACCTCCAGCGCCACCGCCCGGCCCCAAAATATGGAATTTTTTTCTTTCAATGCCACAGATGTTACTATGATAATTTATGGGTAGAGAGAGTCCAGTTGGTCCATTATTGGGTGGTTGGATCAAGACTGAATATTTGTAAATACTTTTGCAATGAGATTAAAGCAAGGTAATAGTACTAATGTTAACTGATATGTAAGCATATTTGTCAATTAAATTTATGTTTAAAGATGCAGCATTGTGGGGCCGGGCAGTGGCACTGGAGGTAAGGTGCCTGCCTTGCCTGCGCTAGCTTAGGACAGACTGCGGTTCGATCCCCCCGTTTCCCATATGCTCCCCCAAGCCAGGAGTGACTTCTGAGTGCATAGCCAGGAGTAACCCCTGAGGGTCACTGGGTGTGGCCCAAAAACCAAAAAAATTTTTAAAAAAAGTTCAAGATGCAGCATTGTTGCTGCTTCTACTGTGGTTATATACATATTCTTTCTTTCTAAACTTATAATTACCCAGATATTCCTTATGAGGATTATTGTAGCACACAATAAAATTGTTTTTTGTGCCACTGTCTTGGGTTAATTTTACTTGTTTCTTTGTAAAAACCTTTGATATTTAGTGTTGATTTGCTGCCATAGGCAAGGGTTCCATGTGCCAAAAGACGTAGAAAGACATAGCTCTTACAGAAGGAGCTGCCTTAGGCAAGGGGTCCATGTGTCAAGTGGCACAGAAGGACATAGCTCTCTCTATATTCCTGCCCTTATTTGGTGAATAGCAGAATATTCCAGGAAGCAACCATGTGATGTATGCATGATGGCCTTATATGAAATAAAAATGTAAAGATTCATGGCTTACATAATCATAACATGTGATCCTTATGTAACCACTTTATGCAACCTCTGCCTGAAAAGATGAGCCTAGAATAAAAACTCAGTGCCCATTTTTCAGATAGACCTCCTGCTCCCTTCTTTTCTTTCTTATCAGCTGAATCGCCAATGCCTGTGTTCTTGCTACCTTCAGGACAAATTAGCGAGAAGTTAGGACATTAAATAATTTCTTTCTGAATATTTATCTGTCAATACCCTATGACAGGAACCCAAATTTCCTCCCATTTCAAAAGACTTCCTTTAGAACTTTTTTATTTACTTAATTATTTGAACTTGCTTATTATCATTTGTATCATAGTCTTAGCATTGTATTGAATGTTCGGGCTTGTATTCACATAGTCATCTTAACTCTAAACTCCCCAAACCAGGATAATTTTTATGCCAATATCTGAAATAAAATTTGATACAGACATTTTAAAAAATGAAGCTGAAAGAAGGATGAAAAGAAGAAAGGACAGACAATAAAGAATAAAGTAGACTCTAAGAAATATTTAGGCATTTTATTGCTACCAATCACCCAGACAGATATCTTTCCAGTCCAGTTTTCTATAATAAAGTTTAAAACTACAATGCACTTTTAAAAATGGTATGAAAAAATAGGGAGAAATATTAGGGTTCAGTTTGTGCATACCTAGTTATATTTACACTTCAGTATCCTTCATAGGAAAACTGGTGCAAATTAGAGGAAATATTGCAAAACTATTTTTGACAAAAATTAATTCATAAATGGGAACAATACATTGTCACTTGGCTAGAATTAACTTTGTGCTGAATATGATGTGATTCCAGTCCTCACCCCATTTCTCTGGGGAAACATGGCAGAGTTAAACAGTGTAAACACATCATCACTTGAGTGAATTTTGGGGAAAAACACTATTATAATTTGACACGACTTTTATTTCAACATTCAGAATCCAGGAAAAAGTATGAACTATATAAATAAAGGTAAAACTTTGATAGCTTCAAATAGAAGAAAGGAAATAGTGGAGGGAGTTGTAGAAAATACAAAGTCTCATAACAGCAATGACTTATATGGTATCAGCATAGAAAAAATGGTGCCTGATTCTTTAGGAGAAAATTACTCAGGGCATTAAAATTCTTCACTGAATCAACCTTAGGGAATACAATATTCTCTAGTGATGAGCCAATCACTGACAAAAGACAACTCGATGGAGGAACCTCCCCAGTGCCCCTTTGACATCCTTGTTCCTCAGACTGTAGATGAAGGGATTCAGCATGGGAGTGACCACTGTGTACATCACAGAAGCAATAGCACTCTCTTCAGAAGCATGAGTGGAAGCAGAACTCAGGTAGACACCCAGGCCTGTGCCATAGAATAAGGAGACCACAGAGAGGTGAGAGCCACATGTGGAGAAAGCTTTGTACTTGCCATTACTAGAGGACATGCGCATTAAGGAAGAGACAATCTGAGAGTAAGAGTAGAGAATTCCACCAAGAGGAATCATCCCCAGCAGTGCAGTAAATACATACAAAGCAATGCTGTTGATCAAGATATCTGAGCATGCCACCTTGAGCACCTGAGCCAATTCACAGAAGAAATGTGGGATTTCAGTGCCCACACAGAAGGTCAACTGTGCCATCAGGAGAATATGAAACAAGGCAACCCAGAAAATGACTAGCCAACACATAAGAACCAGATAGGCACAGAGGCGTGGATTCATGATGACTGTGTAGTGTAGGGGATGGCAGATGGCCACATAGCGGTCATAGGCCATCACTGTCAGGAGAAAATTGTCTAATCCCGCAAATACCATGAAAAAGTAGACCTGTGTGAGGCAGCCGATGTAGGAAATAGCTTTACTCTTGGCCTGGATGTTCACCAGCATCTTGGGGATAGTGGTAGTGGTGAAACAGATATCTGTGAATGACAGGTTTGAGAGGAAGAAGTACATGGGGGTGTGGAGGTGGGGATCTGAGATGGTGGCTAGAATTATGAGCAGATTCCCAAGCACAGTGACCAGGTACATGGATAAGAACATGCCAAAGAGAAGGGGCTGTATGTCCATATCCTCAGAGAGACCCAGGAGGAAGAACTGGGATGCTTCTGTCTGGTTTGCTGCTTCCATGGAGCTAGTATATCTGCTAAGGAAGATGAAAAAGTTGAATGTTGAATGTACCAGTGCAACCAAAACTAGCTTTCATATTTGTAATTAATATCATTTGATTTGGCATGCTTTAGTTTTTATTATCCTACTTTGGGGGATAAAGGAACAGATAAGTAAAATTTCAAAGCCATCAGATTGCATCTGCAGTGTTGGGAGGCTATTGGGTACAGAAGATCAAACATAAAGCCTTTTGCAGGCCAGACTTCAGTCCTCTGAGATATGCTCCTGTCCCCCAAAATAAAAGATCAAGAAGTACTGAGAGAATAGAATGTGCAGATTCGTAGTGGGATTGTGAGTTTGCTCATGTCAGGTAAACAAGAGACTAGTGAGTGAGAGAGAGTGTGTGTGAGCAGAGAGAATGGGGTTCAGAAAGAACGCAATGTGTGAGGTCCCCAAATGCAGTGTCTTGTATTAATTCTTGGCATGCCTCCAAAGCAATTATTTTTTGCTTGTAGGTGGGTTGGGAATTGTAACCATTTGAATCATTAGGCTGTTTCTGAAACTGACTTACCTGAATCTAGGGACATAGCAGGTGCTCAGAACAAGCAAAGGTGGGTGTGTAATAAAGATAGCTACCAAATAAAATCACAGAAGCAAAACAACCCTCATTCTCGGCATGCACCTGCTTACATATAGACACATAAATTTGAATACTGAAGAAAATGACGTGCATTGATATTAATAGTGGATGAATGTAGGCTGTAGTCTGACCACTTGGGACTGAATCTTTGGTTTTTTTTTGGGGGGGGCCACACCCGGTGACGCTCAGGGGTTACTCCTGGCTATTCGCTCAGAAGTCGCTCCTGGCAGGCACGGGGGACCATATGGGGAACCTGGGGATAGAACCGAGGTCCGTCTTAGGTTAGCGCAGGCACCTTATCTCCAGTGCCACCGCCCACCCCCAAGAATGAATCTTTTTTATGGGGGGAGGCACACCCACTTGATGCTCAGGGGTTACTCCTGGCTATGCGCTCAGAAATCTCTCCTGGGTTGGGGGGGACCATATGGGACGCCGGAGGGTTGAACATTGGTCTGTCCTAGGCTAGCACTTGCAAGGCAGATGCCTTACCTCTAGTGCCACCACTCCGGCCCCGGGACTGAATCTTGATTCAAAACCTTATTGGTCTCTGGTGACCTTTTCGTCTCTCTGTGCCTGGGTTCTTAGTTGGCACAATGGAATGATTCATGCTGCTTCCTCTGTAGGATTTGAGGTGATAAAATGAGATCATTCTTTGGAGAAATTTAAGATTAACAGTAAATTACATTTCAATACAACTATTTAAGTTTTGTGCAAAGATGACCCTTTTAGTCTGTCAGGAGTAATTTCTGAGCAGAGAACCAGGAGTAACCTCTAAACACTGCCAAAAACCCATAAATGAATATAAATGAATTCTATTTATATAACCATGAACTTATACAATAGCATGTCAACTATATCTCAATATTTTATTTTATTTATATATATAGTTATCACACCCAGCAGTAAACACGGATTGTTCCTGGCTATACACTCAGAGATCACTCCTGAAAGTCTCATGGGACTGTATGGTTTGCTGGAGATCTAGCATGGATTGGCGGAATGCAAGGCAAGAGCCCTTCCCATTGTATTATCACTCAGACCATTATCTCAATTTAAAAGAAGAAAATTATAAAGCATTTTATTGGTTCACTTTTGTTCAGCAAACTACTTAAGTATATTATATACTTATTTCAGAAAAAAAATTGAAAACAAGAAAGACTTTCCCATTTAGCAATGTTATTCAAGACATCTGGTATAAACTTAGTGTAATACTCATTTGAAATCTGTGAAAGTCAGGTTTTATACTACATCCCTTCAACTTATGTATATCTTATATCAATGCTCTAGAAAATGCATACAAGTAAACCTTATGTATGAAAAAAGAACTATTTAATATCTTTTTTCTTTTTTTAATTTATTTAAACATCTTGATTACAGATATGGTTGTGATTAGGTTTCAGTCATGTAAAGAACACCCCCCTTCACCAGTGCAACATTCCCACCACCATTGTCCCAAATCTCCCTCCATCCCACCCCACCCCCACCTGTACTCTAGACAGGCTTTCCAGTTCCCTCATTCATTCACATGATTATAACTACACTGAGAACTACTATTTTTTGGGGGGGCCACACCCAGTGACGCTCAGGGGTTGCTCCTAGCTACACGCTCAGAAGTCGCTCCTGGCTTGGGGGACCATATGGGAAACCGGGGGATCGAACCACGGTCCGTCCTAGGCTAGCGCAGGCAAGGCAGGAACCTTAACTCCAGCGCCACCACCTGGCCCCCGAGAACTACTATTTAATATCTTGATCTTTGCTTTGTTAAAAGACACTTGAAGTTCCTGGATTGCCTTGCCTTTGCTATGAAAATTGATGTTAGCATGCTGCTCTGACCTGATTTAAGAAAGAAGTGACACATACAGTAATTCCTTCTGTGAATATGCAGCTTTCCCTTTTTACATGTCTCCCCACAGTAGTTGTTTTAATCTAGTTCTTCAGAATGACAATTCAGCCCTGCAGGTGAAAGGACTGTAATGGATTACACTACTGTGGATTAAATTGTGTTTTATCCCTCATTAACTCCATTTCTGCAAGATAATGTAGGATCTACCTAACTATTTAAAAAATAATGGGGCTAGAGAGATAGTAGAGGGGTTACATTGCATAATTTACATCTAGCTCACCACAGTTTAAATTCCCATTACCAAATAGGGCATCCAGCACAGCGCACAGTGGAGACTAAGCCTTTAGTAATCCTGAGTGTGTCCCAATGAGAAAAAATATGATGATACAATTCCATAGGGAATGTATAGAAAGTTAGACATGCTAGCTGTGTTATGAAACACAATATTTACTTATATACCAGTGTCATTGTTTTTAAATTTAGATCATTTGATCTACAGAGTAAAAATTCTTTCTTGATGTCTCTGTTGTGTGATGAGACAAACAACATGGTTGTAAATCACCACAGCTTGATCATTCCACAATAGAGATGGCACTTCACCTTCATTTATTGCCACCTGAAAGATTTGTACATGAACACATCTGTGAACATGTTCAATTCAACTGGCATCTACTTTTGTTGCCACTGCTCACAATGACCTGCAAGCTCAGAACTATCTCCATATCTATCTGTTGCACACACATACAGATAATATTAATTTATGGCTAAAATAAAGAACCCCTATAGTTGGGCAAAATAGACCAGCACAGCATACACATGTTTAAAACAAGTCTAATAACACAGAATATAAAGCATTCACTGACTTCAGTACAAGACATTCCAATCACAAAGGGATGACCTGTAAAGATATTCCTTTTAAAAGACATATAGATTGATCTCAGGCATATGAGAGGAGTTCACTGTCACTAATTAGGAGGAAATGCAAATAAAATGTCAATAAGCTATCACTTCACAAATGGGAGAATATTAGAATATTAATATATTAAAATAGATCAAATATTTAGTGAAAATAACCCTCATTAATTGCTGGTGGAAATGTCATGAGACTTGGCTTATAAGGAAAATTCTTGATAAAAATAGAGCTCGCAAAGGACATAGCAGTTCTTTGGTCCCCCAAACACAAAACATTCAGGAATACAGACCACTTTTTATTGTAGGACTATACAAAATTTGGTCTGTGAACTACCAATGAGACTGAGTAGATAAAGGATTGTGGGAGTATGTATAAGATGGAATGTCTTGTTTGTTTGTTTGTTTGTTTTTGGTTTTTGGGCCACACCCAGTGACGCTCAGGGGTTACTCCTGGCTATGCGCTCAGAAGTCGCTCAGAAGTCGCTCCTGGCAGGCACGGGGGACCATATGGGAACCGGGGGATCGAACCGTAGACCGTCCAAGGCTAGCGCGGTAAGGCAGGCACCTTACCTGCAGCGCCACCGCCCGGCCCCAAGATGGAATGTCTTAAGGTGAAATATTGCCTTTTGTCAAAATATGGGATAGGAGTAGAAGAGGCCATGTTAATTAGAAGTAAATCATAGGTAAGAGAAAAAATGCTAATGCACCCAATCATCCTTGGTATGAATAAAGAAATAAAGCAATGGAATGAGAACAACAAATACAAATGCTTGCTCTCTGATCACAGAAATGGTGTTGTTACCAAGAAGGTAAGTGACATTCACGTGCCTGGACTGAAGAGGCAGAGAGATATTAGGATAATGAAAGATTTTGGGCATTTAATGGTGGCAGAGAGGCAGTAACATTATACAAACAGAGCATATGCATGAACATTACTGCAACTCTTGTAATAGGAGAATATCTTCTTTTAAAAATAAAGAAAAAGACAGGAAAATTTATTGGAAGTAACAGGGAATGTACCTCATCAGAGAGAATTTTCCTTTACATTTTCATGAACAACACAAACCATTGTAGATCTATCTAGAACATCAACTAAATCTTGGATCTTTCCATAATGATTGAAATCTTAACTATATTCAGAAAGAGAAGAGTTCATACATAACAAATAAAAGAGAAAATTAGTAAAAATTATCATATTTTAGGGTCATGGGATTTTTCATACCCTCTATGCAACAAAACTTTTATGATTAGTTTCATGATGCACAGATAATAGCAGAAAGACTGACAGCAGTCTAACAAAAAGATTAAATGATGCTTTCTGGAGAAAAATATTATCAATGGAGTTGATATTTTTTTCTAATTAAGAAACATATCACTTATCCGTAAATTCACATAACAGATTTGTATCAATAAGTGATACAAGCATTCAATATTTGAAATTCTTTGTTAAACATAAAATTGATTACAAGAAGAGAGGAGTCACTATGAAAATTGCATTTTTGTAAGAATATGTATATAACATGAAATAAGTTAATTGCTAAGGGATAAAGAAATTCAAGATGGCAAAAATATGGTGATGTGATGAAAACAAAATTCTCATAGGGATCAGGATATTAAAGAGTTGTCGAATTATAATTTGAACTCCTGAATTTCTTGGGACCGTGCCTCAGGATCTATTCCTGGCTCTGTCCTCTGGGATCACTCTTGGTAAGGTTCAGGTTAACATATGTGGTACTGTGGATCAAACCTGAGTCAGCCTTGTGCAAGGCAAATACCTTGGCTGTTATACTATTGTTTCAGAAATTGTATCTGAAATATTGTACCTGAAAATTATATTGTCACAAAGCAATATAACCTCAGTAAAATTATTCAAAATAGAAGTAATATCTCCCTCAAATGAGCAGTACCATAATACAATGAAATTGTGGTAAGAAAGTCATAAATAGAAATATAAGAGAAAAAAGCCTAGCATTATCATATTCATCATTTCATAAAATCCATATTCTGGAGCCCTTTTCAAAGTCACATGGAGTGATTTTGGATTTTTTGGTTTTGGTTTTGGTTTTTGGGTCACACCCGGCAACACTCAGGGGTTACTCCTGACTCTACGCTCAGGAATCACTACTGGCAGGCTCTGGGGACCATATGGGATGCCGGGATTAGAACCACTGATCTTCTGCATGCAAGGCAAATGCTTTACCTCCATGCTATCTCTCTGGCCCCTTGATTTTGGATTTTTACTTACGAACATTCTGGAGTACCTGGACTCCTCTCACATAGGCTCCTCTCTACAATCATCTGCCAGAAAATGCTTCTCTCAGGCAAGCATCTGCTTCTGGAAAGATGTGGAATAAGGAATAGGAATGAATAGAGAGATGGACACTGAAGTGCACAGAAGCTTCATTGGTGCTGAGATCAAATGTACTGGAGTGACATTGACATGGTACTTGTCTTATTAGTGGGTCCATGATCTGGGAACAAAGAGGGCAGGCAAGGAACATTTATTCAGATAGAAATTTGTGGAGGCCAAGTCCCAAAGGTCCCAATTAAAAAGTATTCCTCCAGTTACTCTATGAACTAATTAGTTTCTTGGGGCATAGAAAGGAGAACAATAAAATGAAGGTTTTGTGAACAATGATATTCCCATGTGGGAATTAATTAGAGCTTGTCTAGCCTTTGGTATGCTATCACTTAAAGATTTTTTAAATAATGCTATCTATTCTATTGTTTCTTTTTTCAGATGTTTATTTTATTTATTTTATTTTGGTTTATGAGGACACATTCAGCAGCTCTCTCCTGGCTCTGCACTCAGAAATAGCCCCTGTCAGGTTTGGGGGACCATAAGGGATGCTGGAAATTGAACCTAGGTCAGCTGCATGCAAGGGCCCTACCACTGTGCTATTGCCCAAGTCCTATTCTATTGTCTCTCTCTTTTTTTAAAATAACATCTTCATTTAAGCACCATTTGTGCTTGGGTTTCAGTCATAAAGAGAACACCTCCTTCACCAGTGCAACATTCTCACCACCAATGCCCCCAACTTCCTCTTCCCTCACACCCTGCCTGTATTCGAGACAGGCATTGTACTTCTCTCACACATTAATATTGTCATAATAGTTGTTAGTGTAGTTATTTCTTTAACTGTACACACCACTCTTTGAAGTGACCTTCATATAGTAAACCAGTCCTTCCTTCCAGCCCTCATCTCTATTTTCTCTGGGCATTATTACAATAATGTCTTTTATTTTTCTCAAAACCCATAGATTAGTAAGACTCATCTGTGTCTATATTGATTTGTCTCCAAAAGTCTAGAAATGAGTTCTGATGGAAATATGGTGAAAAAAATCTCATTGACTAGTTAATGGATTGTTTCTTGGTTCAGCTTCTTTAGAAAATGGTTTGGAGGGGCCCGGGAGATAGCATGGAGGTAAGGTGTTTGCCTTTCATGCAAAAGGTCATCGGTTCGAATCCCGGTGCCCCATATGGTCCCCTGTGCCTGCCAGGAGCAATTTCTGAGCATGGAGCCAGGAGTAACCCCTGAGCACTGCCGGGTGTGACCCAAAAACCAAAAAAAAAAATGGTTTGGAGGGGAAGGGGGAATAAAGGAAAAAAAATGGTTTCGAGACTTCAAGAAACTTAATATAAACACCTGACCAAATATGCCAAGAACACTAAAACATTCATTGAAAAAGATATATGCACACCTATGTTCAACACAGCATCTTTTACCATAGTCAAGATCTGGAAACAAACCATTTGTTACACTCAATAAAAGATGGATGGAAAGAATTTATGGAATACATACACAGTGAAATACTATTCAGCTGTGAGAAAAGATGGAATCTTGCCGCAACTTCAATAAAATTGGAGGGTATCATGCTAAGTGAAGTAGTCAAAAAATAAAATGCCAAATGATTTCAATGATATGTAGAGTATACACAAAAAAGGGATTAAACAGTACTCAATGGAAACAATCCTGAGATATGATCAGTAGAATTGGACAGTGAAAAAGCTAACAATTAACAGTTTTAAGAAGTTTATCTTTTCTTTTTCTTTTTTTTTTTTTGTGGTTTTTTGGGTCACACCCGGCAGTGCTCAGGGGCCACTCCTGGCTCCATGCTCAGAAATTGCTCCTGGCAGGCACGGGGGACCACATGGGGCACCGGGATTCGAACCGATGACCTTTTGCATGAAAGGCAAACGCCTTACCTCCATGCTATCTCCCGGGCCCCTATTTTTTCTTTTTACTCAGGATACATTTGATAAGTAATGTGAATAATATATTTAAAATATATTGTGCAACTGAATCAAATTCTTCCTAAATTCATTAAATTGAATGAAATCATTAAAATATTATAAATTGCCAATAAATTGAAATGAAAACCAAAGGATTGTGAATCAAATTGATTTTCTGACAATACAAAGATTGTATTTTTAAAAATGATGTTACATATAGTTCAGGCAACTTTATAAAGAGTTTTTATTTTTTAATTAATATCTTTATTTAAACACCTTGATTACAAACTCTATTGTAGTTGGGTTTCAGCCATGTAAAGAATACCCCCTTCACCAGTGCAGCATTCCCATCACCAATGTCCCAAATCTCCCTCCTCCCCACCCATCCCCACCTGCACTCGAGACAGGCTTTCTACTTCCATCCTTCATTGACATTTGCTATGATAGTTCTCAATGTAGTTATTTCTCTAATTGCACTCATCACTCTTTTTGGTGAGCTTCATGGTATGAGCTGGACATTCCAGTCCTCCTCTCTTTTGTCTCTGGGAATTATTGTAAAAATTATTTTATTTTTCATAAAAACCAATAGATGAGACTATTCTGCATCTATCTCTCTCCCTCTGACTTATTTCACTCAGCATAATAGATTCCATGTACATCCATGTATAGGAAAATTTCATGACTTCATCTTCCCTGATGGCTACATAATATTCCATTGTGTATATGTACCACATTTTCTTTAGTCATTCATCTGTTAAAGGGCATCTTGGTTGTTTCCAGAGTATGGCTATTGTAAATACTGCTGCAATGAATATAGGTGTGAGGAAGGGATTTTTATGTTGTATTTTTGTGTTTCTAGGGTATATCCCTTGGAGTGGTATAGCTGAATCATATGGGAGCTCAATTTCCAGTTTTTGGAAAAATCTCCATATTGCTTTCCATAAAGGTTGGACTAGACGGCATTCCCACCAGCAGTGAAAGAAAGTTCCTTTCTCTCCACATCCCTGCCAGTACTGCTTGTTCTCGTTCTTTATGGTGTGTGCCAATCTCTGTGGCATGAGATGGTACCTCATAGTTGTTTTGATTTGCATTTCTCTAATTATTAGTGATGTGGAGCATTTTTTCATGTGCCTTTGACCATTTGTATTTCTTCTTTGGCAAAATGTCTGTTTATTTCTTCTCCCCATTTTTTGATAGGATTAGCTGTTCTTTTCTTGTAAAGCTCCATCAGTGCCTTGTATATTTTGGATACCAGCACCTTATCTGATAGAAATTAGGTGAATAGTTTCTCCCACTCAGTTGGTGGCTCTTGTATCCTGGCACTATTTCCTTTGAGGTACAGAAGCACCTCAGCTTAGTATATTCCATCTATTTATCTCTGATTCCACTTGTTAAGAGAGTGCTGTTTCCTTCTTAAAAATGCCTTTAGTCTCAATGTCATGGAGTGTTTTACCTACGTGTTGTTCTATATACCTTATGGTTTCAGGTCTGATATCAAGGTCTTTAATCCATCTGAATTTGACCTTTGTACATG
>PVKC010029189.1:0-15199 GCA_004027635.1 Crocidura indochinensis
AAGGTGGAATTTGGGGAGCGGCAATGGCACCATGCTTTCTTTTCCTATTGGGTGTGGGAAATAGATTTTCCTAAATAGATTCCTGTTTGAGAGATGCTTCTAGTTAGATACAATCTGCATGGACCTCTCTGCTCATCTCTAGATGATAATTACAAGAAAATTAATGATTATAATCTTGAGTGGATGAATCATTGATATTCCATGTAATTTTCAACCTTGTATGGTGGTCTGTCCCCTCAGCCCATTGGGGGGATGCAACTGATACCCCGGCTTACTATGTGTTGAGAGAATCCAATTTTGGTTGCCTCACCTTTATGTTTTGAAGCATTTTCCCCTTTCAACTGGTCTTTTATGGAGAAGGTGCAAGTGCGTGAATTTTTGCACACCCTGCAGCTACTTGGAGGGCTTTATTTAGATGGTGCCTGGTTTCTAACTGGGCTCATACTTATGCAATTCAAAGGCTTTATTTACTCTTTTTCTTCAAATGCTTTTATCTTCCTTTTTAACTCCTCCAGTGGTTTCCTAAGTGTGTTCTCTTTCCTTTCCAAATTTTACAAAGGGCTAATTCCTTAGTGTACACCCTGATAACAGAACCTATCACTGTACTTCACTGTTGCAGCCAATATTACTAACGGAAAACACTTCACTCCCATGATTGTCCTCGCACAAACTACCAGTGTCCTTGTGATCTACTGACTCTGTTTTGTCTCTTGGGATGCCTGCTGAAACTTTTGGCTCAATTTTCTGTGTCTAGAGGAGAATAGGATTGATTTGAACCCCGAAGCAGAGAATGAGTCTGACAGAAGATTCCTACTAATGTCAAGCAGCTCTGGCAGAACTCAAAACTGCATACTGATGATGGCACTTACCTTGCCTGAACCCAACCCTATTACTATCCCCAGCACAACACAGTCCCTTCTAGTGACCCTCTGAGTAGAGTCCATGAAAACAAGTGAGCCCCCACACTCGCACCATCTCTAAATGTAGTCGTTTTAGTCTTTGATATTGGATACTAAAGACCATGCATTATGGTTTTCTGTTCTAAGATGTCCAATGTACATGGTTTATTTTTTGTTTGGATTGCCAAGAGAAGGCCGTGGAAACTTCAACATAGCATTGACTATTACCTCGTGTCCTATTATTCAGTCTAAACTCTGTCTTACTTGAGTTACATATGATCATTAGAATTCTATCATTTTTTATCATTGCATGTCACCAGATGAGATATCCCTAAAGTATTTCTTTTACCCTTTCTTCGAATATATTATATTATATTATATTACTTCCACCTTTCTCTACTTCCACTCCCATTTCTTTTGACAGCTTCATTTTGTATTCCTGCCCACTCATTTATATTTTTTGAATTATTCCATTTCTGTGTCTTGTGTTACATACTGGGTGAAATAATAAAATAAATTTATTCTTTTTCATTCATGAATAAATCGACTTCATTTCTGTAAATGTCAAAATTTTGTCTCTTACTATTGATGAGCTATATTTGATGTATTCATATGTATCTCTAATCTGTTTAAATTGGTATTCCCACATATTTTCTATTTTAAACAATACTGCAAAAACATTGTGTTGAACATGTTTGGCTTTTTATGTATTCAACTTATTCAAGGGGTCCTCAAACTTTTTAAACAGGGGAACAGTTCACTGTCCCTCAGATCATTGGATGCCGAACTATAGTAAAAACAAAAACTACGAACAAATTCCTATGCACACAGCAGATATTTTATTTTGAAGTGAGGAAAATAAATGGAAAGAAATACAGTATGTGGCCCGCGGGCCGAAGTTTGTTGGCCACTGGTAGACACTCTATAGCAAAATTGTCATATGTTACATTTGTTAGCTCTGTTCATAGCTTCATGAGATTGTTCCATGCCATCAAATGAAAAATGATTAGAGTATCCCTTCCTATCCATTATGCATTTTTAACCAATATTTGTTGTTTCATAGTGTAAATTGTTATGATAAGTATTAGACAGTCACTGTAGGTTTTATTTTGAATTCTCTAATAATCAGTGATGGCTCACATTTTTCTGATCCATTTTTGGTATCAGTATGTGCACATAGGTGAAGAAGAGTCTATTTTAATTTTTTTACATTTTTATATTATTTCCATTTTTGTTGTCATTGCACTTTTTATTTTTCTCTATATAAAAATAGTAAGTGCTTGATCTATTTATGATGTGGTAATTTCTTTTCCCATTCAGTATATTTCTACGACTGTTTATAGTTTTCAGTACAAAGGCTTTTCAGTGTAATATAGTTAAATGCGTCTCATTATTTCCATTTTCTTTGTGTTCACTAATCTAAGAAATAAGGAATTTTACAATACTTTATGTAACTTATATTTTTAGATCTTTCATTCATCTTTCAACCATTCTGACTCAGGGAGTGGATCTGGGAAGAGATCTGTTTGACACTTTTGCATGTGGCTGTGTGACTTTTCTATAATTATTCTATTGAAGAAATTGATTTCTTTAACAATGGATAGAATTGTTTTCCAATGGTTTTCTTTCCCTAGACTTCATTTCATAGACAAAATTTCAAAAAGAGTATGTGTGTGTATGTGTGTGTGTTTTCTTGTCATTGAGTTCTTGTCCAATGATTTATGTGTCTCTTTAATTTCCTAACCATACAATTTTTATTCGTGTCATTTTGTAATGTACTTAAAAAAAACTAACATGGCACACCTCTTTTATTCTCCCTTCATGATGGATTTCATAATTTATGGAGTTCATTTTTGGTGAAAGTGTTGCATTGGTGAAGTTCTTTTTGTGAGTGAAACCTGACTACAGTCATGTTTGCAATCATGGTGCCTAACTAAATATATAAAATATTTATGTTCCCTTATGGTTACCTATATACTTCATTTTATTTATTTTCTATCCTTTACCATTGTAAATTGATTTGGTATTTATTTAAATCTGTATTTTGACTTATATATTAGATATAAAATTGACAACTGTGCTAACCATCTGATGAAGCATTGTGGTATTTTCCAAAGTTCTTTACTCAACTTGGGTGTATAAGCCTGTACTACAGGCTTCCTTGTTTTTAAGTATGGACATATATCATAAGAATCTTTTGCACTGGAAGCACCTTGTTATTGTAATCCATTTGTTTCTTTTACCTTTTATTTTTTCAATCATAGCATTCTTAGGTGATCCTATTTATCTATCTACTTAAACTAACCAGAATAGTTAGCATTTTGTGTGATCTTATATTACTAGCATGTGCCATAGAATAAGATATAAAACGCACTCATAAAATGAGTTCTGTTGTGCCTCTATAATGTCTTTTACTTTACCAGCCCACATTTATTTTCAATATAAATATGGTCGCTATAGGCTGTTTAGTTTTTTTCCACAGATATAGTTGTTCATTGGGGGCGGGCGGTGGCGCTGGAGGTAAGGTGGCTGCGCTAACCTAGGGTGGACCGCGGTTCGATCCCCAGGTTCCCCATATGGTCCCCCGTGCCTGTCAGGAGCAACTTCTGAGCGAATAGCCAGGAGTAACCCCTGAGCGTCACCAGGTGTGGCCTAAAATCCAAAAAAAAAAAATAAAAGTTGTTCATTAATGTGTAACAGTCATACAATGTACAACAACCCTCACCAGTGTAAATTTCCTATCAGCATTTTCCCAGTTGTCCTCTCACTCTCCCTGATTTCCTCTTCCCTCTCAAACATGTCTATACCGGCTACAGACATTTGGGGCAGACATTTTACGTCTCTTTCTGCCTCACTCCCCCTCCCCCCTTTTGACACTGTGATGTGCACTAGGGTTAATGACTTGGGTTATTCCCTTTAACATCCCATTTATGTCCAAAGTAATAAATTCCCACTATCACTTTCATAGTAGATCTTTTCTACTCTCAATGCACTCTCTGCTTTGTGGCAAGTTCCTACTTGTTACAAGTTTTTATTAGTTAATAACGTTTTTATATTTGTAAAAATCCTTTATTTAAGCACCACGATTACAAGCATGGTTGCAGTTGGGTATCAGTCATAGACACAACAAGCCCCTTCACCATTGCAACATTCCCACCACTTATACCTCCCCCCTCCTTCCCAACCTTTGCCTGAGACAGGCATTCTACTTTTCTCTCTCATTTACATTGTCATGATATTGGAGTCTTCCTTGGAAAAAAATCCCAATTTCCAGATTTTTAAAAAAAAAGAAAGTCAGGAGATGTCATAAGTGCCCAACCAGCAAAGTAACCATTGGCTAAGCTAAGTCAACCAACTCTCTTCCACTCTCGATGTAGTTCCAGAAGGACACAGTCCCCAGCCAGGCTTGGTTAACTCCACCCATATTGGTCCTGTAGTCTCCTTAAATTTGCTCACTATTGTCAGCAAAGTAATAGTAGGTAAAAAGAAAATAAGCAGGCTATTTTGTTTTGTTGATGTTAATCACATGTGTGTCTTAAAGACGTGGTGTATGTGATGTTGATTGATTTAAATATGTTAAACCGTCCTTTTTTCCTGGGATGAAACATACTTGGTAGTTCTGAATGAGCTTCTTGATGATGCATTGGATTCTATTTACCAGAATTTTTTTTAAGTATCTTTGCATCTGTGATCATCAAGGATATTGGTCTATAAGTTTACTGCAGCCTCTGTCTGGTTTTGGTATCAAGGTGATGTTAGCTAGATTTTAGTCATTAAAAAAAACCACCCTTTTTACCAGTGCAACAGTCCCACCACCAATGCTTTTAATTTCCCTCCTTCTCCACCGCCTCCTTGCAAGGGACTTAGTGCACTTTACTTCCTATCCTCTTCATCTGCTATGCAATGTGGCATTAGGAGTGCGACGTGTTTCATAAATAGACTTGTTGGTAGTTATGGCAGATCGGGGGCATAATAAGAATGCTGAAAATACTGTTATGTTTCAGAATTTGTCACTGTTGCACTAAGACTGCCACCAAGAAAAAAGAGAGTGTCAATATGGAAGAGGAGGAGTCTACAAATGTGTCACTGAAATTGTGAGGCGTGCCAAAAGTAAAAACTGAGGTGAGCAAGGCAGCAAGAGTCCAAGAAGAAAAGAGACTAGTGGAGGAAATGATTGTGACATTGGATGCAGTTGACATGAGGCTGCTATGGCAGTTGCATTTAGTGACCCAGAAATGGCATGCATTTTCTTTCTTAGCAGATGATATGTCAGACTATTTATTTGTCATTAGGACACAAACCCATTTTTTCCAAATATGCTTCGCAATTTTACAGACCATATTCTTCACTTATTTTTTGTTATATTAAGCAATGTGGCTGATAGTGGTTTCCGGATAGAATTCTGCCAGCCCCCAGGGAGAATTATGGTGACAGTTTCTAGCCCTTCCTTGAGAATAGAAGGAACCTGAACAGGGACTTAGGCTCTAGTGTAGCTTCTGTTCAGGAGCAGGGACACTAAGGCACATCAGTCCTATATGGAATAGTAGAGAGGAAAGGGTGCATGGTAAAGACCCTAGCAGCATGAGGGGCTGCCTGTCCTTAAGAGACTTCCTAGTAATTATGTAGAAAGAAGCTATACTTATGAAATTGCCAGGACTGTGATGGCTGGTTAAGGTCTGGGAAAGGGAATATTGGGGCATCACTTTCCCCAACTTTAACTTGTATTACAAAGCTATAGTCATTAAAACAGCATGGTACTGGAATAAATGCAGACCATCAGAGAAGAGAAATAGACTCGAGTATTCAGAGAATCCTTCCCAGAAATATGATCAACTAATCTCTGATAACGGGGCAAGACATGCAAAATGGAGCAATGAAAGCCTCTTCAACAAGCTGTGTTGACAGAACTAGTCAGGCACTTGCCAAAAACTGAACTCAGACCTCCATCTAACACCACGTACAAAGGTCAAATCTAAACTGATTAAATACATTGATAACAGGCCTGAAACCATAACGTATGTAGAAAAACACATAGGTGACACACTCCATGACATTCAAATTAAGGGTATCTTAAAGGAGGAAACAGTACTCTCCAAACATGTGGAAGCAGAGATAAACACATGGGATAAAACATATTAAGCTGATAAACTTCTGTATATCAAAGAAAATAGTCCCTGGTATACAAGAGACAGCCTCAGAATTGGAGAAACTGTTTCACACAATACCCATCGAAAAAGTGGCTAATATAAAAAATATACAAGATACTGACACAACTTAATAAGGAAAACAAATCTAAACCATCAAAAAATACGGAGAAAAAATGAACAGATAATTTCTCAGAGAAGAAATACAAATGGCCTAAAGATACATGAAAATAAAATGCTCTGCATCACTAATCATTAGGAAAATACGAATTAAAACAACAATGAGTTACCATATCGAGCAAGAAAGACTAGCTCACATCACAAAGAAGAAGAATGTTCAATACTGGTGGGGATGTGGAGAGAAAGGAACTCATATGCACTGCTGGTGGCAACACTTTAGTTTTGTTTAGACCAGTCTTTATGGAAAAAATATGGAGATTCCTAAAAAAATCTGAAAATTGAGTTTCCATATGATCCAGCTATTTCAATGCTAGAAATATACTTTAGGAACACAAAAATACAATTCAAAAATGTCTTCCTCATGCCAATAATCATTGCAGCACTATTTACTATAGCCAGCCTCTGGAAACAACCAAGATGCCTATCAACAGATGAATGGCTAAAGAAAATGTGGTACATATACACAATGGAATATTATGCAGCCATCAAGAGAGATGAAGTTATGAAATGTTCCTATACATGGATGTACATGGAATCTATTATGCTGAATGAAATAAGTCAGAGGGAGAGAGATATACACAGAATAGTCTCACTCAACTATGTATTTTAAGAAAATTAAGGACTTTATTGTAATAATCCATACAGACAATAGAGATGAGGGCCGAAGCACCAGTTCACAATCTGAAACTAACCGCATAGAGTGATGAGTGCAGTTAGGGAAAAAACTACACTAAAAACCATCATGACATTCTTTTTTTTTTTTTTTTTGGTTTTTGGGTCACACCCGGCTGTGCTCAGGTGTTACTCTGGCTCCATTCTCAGAAATTGCTCCTGGCAGGCACGGGGGACAATCTTAATGAGTCAGTGAAGTAGAATGCCTTTCTTGAATACAGCCAGGGGTTGGTGCTTAAATATTTTATATGAAAAAGTAATATTCATAGAACCACTTCATTAAAATATATAAAATCAAAGTGTCAAAAAGGAAAAGGCAAGAGAGAGAAAGAGACAGAGAAAGAGATAGAGTGGAGAGAGAGATAATGTGGAGTGCCTGGGTTTCAGCTGTAGTCACATGCTAATGGTATCTTAACCTTCTAATTCTATGACCCAACATCATAGAAACTTTATGAAAAGGAAAGTTCATGCCTGCTCGATGAATTATTTCCTTAGTTGTAGTAAATCAAGAAACAAAGGAAGAAGCATTTTAATACTCAGGTTTCTAGATATTGATTGCTTTAGCTCATCAAAGGCCCATGAAAGAAATGTAATTTCCTAAAGTGCCGCTAGGTGACAGTCAAAGATTGTTGTGAGACTCCATAAACCCACTGGCCAGCAGGGGGCCCGGGTCCATGAAGTTTGGGAAGAGACAGGTTGGAGAGTACTGGAAGCCTGAGATATTCAGGAAGGGTTATCAGCAGGTGGGTGTGAAGAGTTACTCTACCAGATTAGGGAAGAGTGGAGTGAATCAAGTCTTTGGGACAGTCCAGGCCTTGACTCCTGGATGTCGTGAATTTTTCACTGAATCCTACTGACCTTTACTGATTGCTTCACCTCTCTAGCCCAGTTTCACTGGGGTGTCTGCATGAGAGCTATTGCAAAATTCTCAGAGAAGTATGGCTACATGGCAGAAGAATCACTGTCAAGAACAGAACATGATCATCCTCATCTTCATCCTTCTTTCTCTTCACCCCGCCTCTTCCTTCTCCTACTTTTGATTTGTTCTTTACTTTCCTGTTTTCAGAAGGCCTCTGAAGCTTGTCCCTGAAACTTACGCTTATCAATCCCAAGGTCTGAAAGTCCCAGCACATGACAGTGAGTTTTGGACACGCCCCAGGAGGCATCGAGCTCTTCCAGTCGCTGCTCTATGAGGGAGGGTGAGCCAGATACCACCCTTTTCTGGTGATCCTTTTGTAACTGCAAAAAAAAATCTCATAATAAGGTTAAGATCCCTACATCTGGCACAGCTCACTTGACTCCACATGTTCATTTTTGCGAAGACTGAAGAGTTCAGCTCTTCTTTTTCTCCCTTTACTCTCAGAAAGCACCAGTGACCTCTGTGTCACCCTCCTATACCCAATTTTCTTAAGTTTTGGCTTACACTGGGGATGCCGGCCCGTGCAGGTTTTCTGTCAGTGTTCGGCCAGGACGGAACAGGGCAGGGAGTTTCCAGGGGTGCTGGCAGTCAGGATTTGTGTTTGAGAACGTGAGCATCAAGAACCACTGCAGAGGAACAGAAGCCTACAAACAATGTGGGGAACTGGACTTATGCTCACATTGCAAATACCTCTACAGTATGGGAGAACAAAGGGCAAGATTTGACTAGAGAAGTTTAAATTCCAGAATAAGAGTCCTGTAGAGTATCTACTTTATGGGACTTTCCAATACCAAGCTGTCCCTACAACCAAGCCTTGAATATGAAGGCCTCCTATCCTATGATTTTCTTTTTCTATGCTTTCTAGTATCTCCTTGTATCTTTCAGTTCTAGTCCATCTGGCATTCCATATGGTTCCCCCAGCCAGATCTATTTCTCTGTGCGTAGGCAGGTGTAACCACTGAGCATCACTGGGTTTTGCCCAAAGATCAAAACAATTGCCATTAAAATAAAAATAACCAGGGCCCGGGAGATAGCATGGAGGTAAGGTATTTGCCTTTCATGCAAAAGGTCATCGGTTCGAATCCCGTTTCCCCATATGGTCCTTTGTGCCTGCCAGAGCAATTTCTGAGCATGGAGCCAGGACTAACCCCTGAGCACTGCCGGGTGAAACCCAAAAAACAAAAAAAAAAATTTAAAAAAATAAATATAGTCATTAAAATAGCCTTCCTTGAAACCCGTACCATGTACTGAAGCACATGTTTTGAAAGCCTTTACCTAACATTGTTGACATTTTACAGTCCTCGAGTTTAGGATAGCTTCTCCATCACCTGGGAACTCACTGGAGATGGAGAATATGGGCTCCATTCAAATCCACAGAATCAGAATGTGATAAGACACCAGGGAATCTGGTTCTGTAGTTTGAGAAGCATTACTTCCTCACCATTTTATTCAAAGTAGAAGGATAAACTACTATCCTAGAAAGATAGTCTAGGACAGGCTGTAATTCAAACACTTGTTTTTCTATCATGCTTTTTCTCACTGATTCCAGTGACTCAAATGAAGAGCAAAACTATGATTCAAAGTGGCATTACTTTCTATTGCTTCCTTTTCCAATGTACAGATTTAATTAACAATCACAGTCCTAGCAATTTCATAAGTGAAGCCTCTTTCTACATAGTTCCTAGGAAGTCTCTCAGGGCCAGGGAATCCTTCATGCTACTGAGTCTTGTACCATGCACCCCCTTCCTCTCTACTCTCCACTAAAGGACGGACAGCCTTGGTGTCCCTGCTCCTGAACAGACGCTTTAATAGACCCTAATTCCCAGTCCTGGTCCCTTCTATTCTCAAGGAAAACTAGAAATTTTTACTATATTTCTCCCTTTGGCCTGGAATACTTCTCTGGTAACCACTAGCTACCAACCACATTGCTTAATAGAACTGAAGAAACTCCCAAAGCCAATAATATTCGAATATTCTGATTTTTCTTTGTCCAGAAGACTGTCTTATGCTAGGTATATATTTTTCAAACTCTGCATTCTTCTGTAGGATATTCCTCCATTTGTCCATACCACAAAAATTTTATAGGCATTTTCTTTTTTTACATCTCTATATAAGACTATCTTCCTATGAGAAAACAACTAGATAATGATGACCATGTTTATAATCATGGAGCTTAATTAAATAAATAAAATATGTTATAAAAGAAAATAATACAACTAGCTAGGAATAATAATTGAGAATCTAATGTTAGCAGGGCTAAAAAATTTGGTGCTCAGCAGTGGAGCACTTTATTTCAATGTGTGAAGTTAGAGTTTGACCCTTGACACTGAAAAACTATCATCAGCATGAATAAAAACAGAAATGGTTTTAAGTACAGAACCATGATTAAGACCTGATCACAATTTGACGTTTGTTTAGTATTGGAAATCATGAAGCTAAAAATAATTACCCTACATTCCATGGTGCTGGCAGATTTTATGATGTACTCAGAAATCTGGTTACTTTTAGTATGGCAGTCAGTTCCTAGGTGCTCATATTCAGCTCATATTCATATTCAATTCCAGGCTCTGTACTTGCTGTGCACCCACATTTAAATCTCACAACAATGCTATATAGAAATTGTAAAAAAAGTTGTAATATTTGTTATAATTTTCATAAATTATATATGTATTTGCACTATTTCATTAATGCTCAGAAAATATTAAGAATATTTTATTAAATTGTATTAGAGTCCATTATGAATTACAAGTCTTTCACATATTGTTTTCAGGCTTAAGAAAGTTTTTAAGTGTCAATAAACTTTGAGGTCTTTTTTGTTTCCAAGACTACAACTTGTTTAAGGCAAATACTGAGTGGGCCTGTTCTTTGAAATCTCAGCCTAACTTTGTCAAGTTAATCCCCATATAAGAGAGAGCACCAGTACTTAACACTTCATTATCAGCAGACTAGAAAAAAAAAAAACCTAATTAATTCATGTCACCATAGTAAACAATTAACGATAAACATTTCATGGATATTTTATGATTTTGGCACAGTGTAAATTTAGTAAATAAATTTAATACATGGAAGTACATAGTAAATAAATATAGACAGCTACATTGAAAATATTCTATATTGCCAAGAACACTGGTGCCAGTACTTGATACAGTATATTTCATTTTCCTCCTATACTGAGTGCTTTTCCTTTGGGGAGGGGGGCTATACACAGTTGTGCTCAGGGCTAACTCCTAGTATTTTGCTAGGGAATCATTCGGCAAGCTTGGGAGACCATACAAGGTGCTGGGAATGGGGATCAAACCCAGGTCAGTTACACACAAGGCTATTGTCCAACTCACAGTACCATTGCTCCGGCCTTCTTGCATTCTACTTTGATCCAGTTATTTCAGTTGCTTTTGTCAAGATGGGTTTCCTTGAATTTCTACCTATAAAATTGAATTACATAGACATCAAATAATCCTAACCAAATTTTCTGAATTGGTGTCCTCTGGTCTACATATATTATCAAATAATTATGGTTAAGAAGAAAAAAAAGTTGTGTGTTCTTCTGTTTCACTGCTGAAAAAATTATTTTACAAGTCAGACACAGATTCTTAGTCCACACTGGTGTCAAGGCTTATTATTTTCTTTTGTTCCCTTTTTTTTTGGTTTTTGGGCCACATCCAGTGATGCTCAGTGGTTACTTCTGGCTATGTGCTCAGAGATCACTCCTGACTTGGGGCTCAGTATGGGACACAGGAGATGGAAGAAACACCATCTGTCCTGTGTTAGCCATGAGCAAGGCAAATGCCTTACTGCTGTGCCATTCCTCCGGCCCTTTTCTTCCTTTTTCTTTTCCTTTTTTTTTTTTTTTGTTTGCTTGTCTTGGGGCCATACTCAGTGATGCTCAGAGACTACTTGATCTTGACTTGGGGGACGCTGGGGATCAAACCGAGGTCTGTCCTAGGTTAGTGAGTGCAAGACAAATGCCCTACAGCTGTACTTCCACTTTGGCTCTGACCAGTATTATTTTCTTAATGGGAGAATATATTTAGGAAGATAAAGGAATATAAAGTGAAAAAAAAAGTGCTTGCTACATGAGAAATTTTTGTTTTGTTTTGTTTTTTGGTCACACCTGGTGAAGGTCAGGAGTTACAAATGGCTATGTGTTCAGAAATTGCTCCTGGCTTGGGGGACTTTATGGGACACCTGGAGATTGAACCACAGTCCGTCCTATGCGGGCGCAAGCAAAGCAGATACCTTATGGCTTGCGCTATGTCTCTATCCCCTACATGAGTAATTTTTAAAATATAATTTTTAACTCCCAATACCTATTAATTCAATTATTTGTTTTTATTGTAACAAAATATCCAAATATTTGGGTCTTCTTTAGACTATACTTGATTTTCTAACCATACCCTGTGGTATGAAAGCAATTACTTATGTTCATGTTAATTCCTTGGACTTTCCTTCTCTACTCCCTGATTTCTTTTAACAGAAGCTAAACCTAATGGAAGCAGCACCCAATTATTCAATGGATATTATAGTTCTGTGCTTGAACTCTGTAATATTCAGGACCATTAAGGCCACACTTGGTGGTGCTCTGATGACAATCTAAAACAGGGCATCAAATAGGTCCAAATTTGCTAATGAGGGACTCTATCCATTTAAGGCAAAACAATACGTGCTAATACTACTATTTTCTATTCTCAGACCATTTCAGATCTCTACCACATTTTTCTTCACCAAAAACTTTTATATAGAAATTATCTATTGAATATACTCCTCTTTACTAGTGAGTTATATATGATTATATGAGTATATCACAAATTCTATTCTTTTGCAATTGGTTGTTCTATTAGGGTTGTTTATTTTTGTTTGTTTGTTTGTTTGTATTTTCAGTGAGAATCGCTTTCTCCCCACAATCACACCACCACTGGATACAATTTTCCTGTGACATGTGCCAATCAAATTCGAGAGTGATTTATATATGTAAAAGTATATATTGACTGAGTTGCAAAGTTGTCTAAGAACCAAATAATCACTGGGTCTGGGTCACTATGGAAAACAGTATGGTATGAATTGTCATACTAGACTGGTTCATACTTCCAGAATAGAGATGGAGGCCAACCATTTTTCTTACTGACATCCCATGACCTCCAAAACAAACAAAAAATCTAGGTCAACAATGCCTCTAATAGGAAAAAAACAACATGAATAAAAGAATGTGAGAAAATTTACAGGAATCATATTCATGACTGGGATATAGTCTACTAAATTATAATTTTATATATTATCATTGAAAGATAAAAATGCCTTAAATGTAAAATAATTCAAAATGAATGTTATGCAATAAAATAGAAAATGCAGAAACAATGGAAAACTTCATCTAAGGCACTGTAGCTATTAAAATATATCATGTTTGAGAATTGTTAATTATTTGTCTTGCATATGGGAAGCTCTGGGCTTGATCTCCAGCCACATGGATGAAAATCCAGACATAAATGTTACTATGACAATCTATTAATTAAATAAGAATCCCTAAAAAAGTATAAGTAAAACAATTGTTGAACTGAAGATAAAATCCCCAAATGATACAACTAAAAGGGAATAAAGTATGGCTCAGGAAAAATGAAGAATACTTCAAGAATTGTCAGATTTCTTTAGAATGGAAAACATAAGCACAACTGCTAAAACTGAAAAAATAATAGTAGGTAATAGTGGTTTGTTTACAAATGAATGTCTGAGAACTTTTCAAACTTCAGAAAACAACAACCCTAGATGTCTAGGAACAAAGAGAATGCTCAAATTTCTAAATGTAACAAGATACAACACTGATAATTTCTCAAATATCAATGAAGGAGATTGAAAATTAATACAGCAAGTAAGGTGCTTGCAAACTGCTGACCTCAGTTTGATCCTTGTATCCACATATGGTCTCTAGATTCCTCCAGGAGTGATCCTGGAGTGTGAAACCAGGCATAAGCCCTCAGCACTCGATGTGACCCCCAAAACAACAACAACAAGAACAAAACAGTCAATGATAAAATAAAAAATATTAAAGGCAATTGAGAAGAAAAATTGCAAAATACAGAACTATTTCAATCAGGCTAGCATCAGATTTTTAGCATAAAAATAGACTGAGAATAGATGACATATTTATAATTACATAAGATAAAACATTCTGGCTAGAAATCTACTTTGTAAAAAATAGTAAATAGAAATAAAGTGCAAGGGGCCGTGAGGTAGCACTAGAGGTAAGGTGTCTGCATTGCAAGAGCTAGTCAAGGAAAGACAGCTGTTGGATCCCCGGCATCCCATATGGACCCCCAAGCCAGGGGCAATTTCTGAGCACTCAGCCAGGAGCAACCCTGAGTAGCAAATGGGTGTGGCCAAAAATATATGCAAAAAGTATTTTTTTTACTTTTAGATAATAAATAAATGGAACTTACCACTGCATGGTTTGTACAAGTGTTTCAAACATTTATGTATTTAAAAAACTATCAATCGTCAGCATGGTGATAATAGAAGCACATAAACATAAACAAAAATTAAATAAGTGAATATAAAAACGTATAAAGTACAAGATTAAAATAGAATTTCTTTAAAGGTGTGAAGTTGAAGCATTGGAATAATTATAGAAATGAAGAGTTTGAAATGGGTAGATCACAGGTATAAATATGGTATATGGTATATATAAAATTTAATAGTATATGAACAAAAGCAAAATTCTATAAAACTAAAAATATATATTAACGAACTTCATTCAGATCATTATAAGAATTATAAAGGGAGAAGAGGAGGAATCCCAACACATTCTACAAATCTTTTTGATCCTGATACTATATAGGGAGAACAGACAAGCAGGAAAATATCCCTACTGAACATAGATGTGAAAATTGATAACAAAATCTTGGTTGGTCAAACCCAGCAATATACCAAAAGAATTCTGTAACATCATTTATTTCAAAAGCATTCCAGCAATGCATGAAGAGTTCAATATACAGAGATCAAGCCATATAGTATATATTTTTAATTTAAGAAAAGTTATATAATCAGATCTAGATACAATTTTGTCATTTGACAAATTTCAATGCCAAGTTGTGGTTAAAATAGAATATTCAATAAAATAGGTGATGCCTGGTTATGTAATATGCCTACCACCAGCTCTGGTCTCAAGATCACCCACCTAAGCTCTAAAATAAGATTTTCCCTGTCACAAGAACATTCCTCATTGATTGGTGATTAGGCTATTCTTTAAACTTTTTTAAATATAAAGTGAGCTAATGTGCTTTCCAGGTTTACACAACCATCCTTTTATTATGCATTTCCACAAGTCTTTTTAACCTTTCCTCTATAATCTGGCAAAGACTGGTAGTTCTTTTTAAGGGGAGGGGCGTTTGAATGGA
>PVKC010029190.1:0-15204 GCA_004027635.1 Crocidura indochinensis
TAATTCTTTATTATATTGTAAATCTATTCCCAAGTTGTCTTTGTTTTATGATTTTTGTTATATTCAAAATTATTTTGCTTTCAAAGAATCAAGTGGCTAATACTAAAAAATTATAATGTTTAGTCTTATTCTACCTTCTGTGTCTTCATTGTTGTTGATGTTGATATTCATGTTCCAATTCTTTTTTGTTATTTGTTTGTTTGTTTGTTTGGGGGCTACACCCAACAGTACAAGGGTTTTTCATTGTGCACTCAGAATTACTCCTGTGTGTTTTGGGGACAATATGGAATGCTGAGTTCCAGCCCAAGTTGGCCATTTGCTAGGCAAGCACTCTACATGTTGTACTTTTTCTCTGACCTCTATTTGTCTTTCTGAGGAACTTGTACAAGCTGTGATGCTTGCATTTTGATAGGAACTTGCAGATTATTGTTCTCCTTTAAATGTAGTACTAGCCACAAGATTGTCAGAGATCAAAATTCTAGATCATGATAAGCATGCATCTTTTAGTTGTAATCATACAAGAAATGCACTGCATCATTGTCATTACAATGCATATTATAGTGCTTAGGTACACCTATCTGTGGTGTGGGAAAAACTCATCATTTAAGGTACCTGAGATTAAAGACAGCAGAATTTCTGAACATAAACAACAGAGCTGACTGTATTGTACTTGATATATGTGACAACACTGGAGATTGAAATTGAGACAAGATGAGCTTACAAGATGAGCATATCCTGTAATGAACATTTTGTATTCCTTTTTCATAGTTCTTAATAATTTTGTTTACAAACATGTTTACCACGTGTATATAAAATTAATCTATTGCTTTACATAATTTTATATTAAAATCTTAAGTTCATCTAAAATTAATTTTTTCCTAAATAATAAATGCCCTATATTTTCTTTCTCTTGCTCAGTGCTTACTTTTGACTCTGCACTCTAGATGGCTGGATTATAAGTGGGACTGAGAAATCATGTATTGCAGAGAATCAAATCTAGGTCAAACTCAAACAAGACAATCACCTTATTTCCTGTACTGTCTCTCTTTCTGCCCATAACAAACTTCTTTAAAATAATTATATTGATTTTCTTTGACATACCATTTTTATTATAAAATATTTAATTAAAGTTATATATTCAAATTCATTCGAATGGATTCAATTCAAATGGTTCTCAGTATTTGGTTAGTGAAAATTGTTGTTCCTCACAAATGTCCTGCTTTTGATATTATAAAAACATACACATAAAATACTATTATTAATAATGCTATTTATTTCTGCCCTAGATGGTCTGTGAAATATTTCCATTTTCACCAATCTACAGATGAAAAGGAGGTTAAAACACTTTATTATAAACTATATAATGTTATAAAACTGACTGGTATGTTTTCCTATTTATTATTGTTTTAATTTAAAGGTTTGAAAATGTTAACTTTATAGTAAGCTTTATATTAATAATTTTAATAATAATTAAAATATATATCCTTGCACACTAATTTTCTATTTAATCTAAATTCTGTAAGCCGCTACCTTATTTTTATTCAATATTTTATAAATTTAGTAGAATTTAAAATAGTTGACATATAATATTTATAAATTTCCTCTTAGTTCAATTTCTAGATACTCCCTATACTGTATGTTATTAGTTTAAGTGGTGTATCATGGGCCAAAGTGATAATAGAGTGGTTTGGGTTCTCCCTTCCATTTGACCTTTTTGAGTTCTACCTTTCTTTTGGTTCAATCCCAGGATACCTTCCTCCACTAAGCACTCCCAGGAGAAATCTTGGACTACATAGCCAAGAGTAAGCTATGAGCACCTCATAGTATCTCCCAAAATACAACAAAAGAAAAATAATAAAATAAAATAAATGATATATCGTTTTAATTTTATATTTTATACATTAATTTTACCCAGTCAATTTCCTCATAATTTCTATTTATTCAATTTCCTGGAAAGGCCTGACAAGTATAGGCAGTAGGTCTTCTTGGAAGGTTTGAAAGAATTTGTTAGTAAATTCATCTGGGACTGGCTTTTGTTTGGGGGAATATTTTTGATTATCATTTAACATCCTCAAAAGTGATGGGTCTGTTCCAAAATGCTAGATCATCATCGTTCAACCTTGGAAGGTTATACGTGTCCAAGAATTTATCCATTTCTTCCAGGTTTTCATGATTTGTGGTATAGAGTTTCTCACAGTAATTTATTACCCTTTGAATTTCCATAGTATATGTAGTTATGTACTCAGAAATTGCTCCTGGCTTAGGGATGCCAGGGATTGAACTCAGGTTTGTCCTGGGCAGCCACGTGCAAGGCAAATGCCCTACCACTGTGCTATCACTTCAGCTCCAGGATTTTTTTCTAGGTGTTATTGTGACAAGAATAAGATGAACGGTAGTTTTTATTAGAGAATAGTAACCCAGCCACTCTATAATTTTTAATTAGCAGTGTTATTTTATTCAAATCAGAAAAGTAAAGGGGAAGGTAAAATGTCCTGAGTAACTAAAAAAGGTTTATTTTTTCAATAATTTTTATTTTGACCAAGTGGATTACAAATCTTACACAGTAATATTTTAGGTACATAGTGACATTGACACAGGGGCATCCCCACCACCAATGTTGTCCTCCCTCCACCTCTGTTCCCAGCATGCATTCCATCCTTTGCCTCCCAGGATGCTAGGATAAATGTTCCCCTCTGTGTCTAGCTTATTGTAGATTGGGTATTGATTCTGTTGCCATTGGCTTTGGATTTGGTTTTTAAGCCTGATCATTTTTATTTCTATTCAATGTTTATACAACGGTTTGGTCTTCGTACCGTTCGTTATTTCCCCCTCAATTTATGAAGCAGAACAAGATGATTCAAGTTATGTGACTCTGTTTGAAGAAAAAAAGGCAAAAATTAAGCAAGCAAAAAAAGGAGGAGTCCTTCTAGAGGCTATAAATATCAATCTAAGAAAAGAAAAGGGAGATAGGAAGAAAAACATAACATTACAAAAAATAAAATAAAAACCTTCAATGACAAAAAAATTAAACAAAAAAACCGATAAAACAGCAATAAAGACAACAACCAAATAACCATGATCCCAAAATAAAAACAAAGCAAAAATTAAAAAAAAAACAATAACAAAAGTATTGTGCATCTTTTTTTGCATAAATGCAGTAAATATTGGGGAGATTAGGGACATTGATGGTAGGATTGAAACCTAATCACAATCATGTTGCAATCAAAGTGTTTAAATAAAGATATTATAAAATAAAATCCCCAAATACCTAAGGGTAGCAATAAATTCTAGATAGCTGCATCACAAAAAAAAATAATGGGGAGATTAGAAAGGGAATTCTCTTGGCCTAAGAGATTCAGGGATTCTCTGCCCTTGAAGCATACTGTCATGGGAATAACTACAGGCTCCGTACATGCACTTTTACTCTTCCCTAGGTCCTTTCGTGGTGTCTGGAAACTTTCTGCTCAGTTGTGGATGATAAAATCAGGCCTCTGTAACTAGAAAGCTTGATATTTGTACAAGTCATAGAATGGAGCCTAGGATGGAGTCTTTCTTTACGGTTCTAGAAATTCTGTTCCATCACTGTTGTTTTCATCAGGCTTCTGTAGTTGATAGTCTTGGTTTTTGCACTGATCCTAGGATGAAGCCTAGGACAGAGTCTTTCATTATGTTTCCAGAAGTTCTGCTCAGTTGCAGTTGTCTCAGTCAAACCTCTGGAACTAGAGATCTTAGTTATTGTACAAATCATAGGTCAAAGCCTAGACTAGTGTTACTTTACTGATCTTACCCTAATCAATAATTATAATCCACCCTAGGGTGTGACCTGATAATAGTATATTAGATTATTCCTTACTTGGTATTCTGCTCCCACCCAAGGGTGTTACCTGATTCTTGTCAATAAAAGCAAGAGTCTGAGGAAGGCTGGGGCTCATTCTTCGGTCTTCTTCCACTGAGCTGCACTCCATCTTAGGATAAGAAAGCTTTTGAGGTTTGAATTCCTTGCTTGAGCACTGGATTTTCTGAACCCATTCTTGTACCTTTTCACTGTGTAAGTTATTTTCTGTGTATCTCTACAATTGGAACTGTTCCCCCTGACCTAATTGGACAGGGGAATGGGAACTGCCTTTTCTGCGTGGGAGCTCAGTGGGATTCAAAGGTTAACCAATCTCCTAGAGAACGTGAAACTTCAGAGTAAAGTCTTTTTTACTGGTCCCAGGATAAGTTCTGCCGGGTCATGGTTGTTACAGTCAGTCTTCTGTAGTTAGTGATCTTGGCTCTTGCACAGATCAAAGGATGACATGTCTTCTGATTTCATCTTATCCTTAGGTGATGAGATAAGACAGTCTGCTCTTAGATCAAGTTGTTTCCATTTCCTTATTGTCAGATATCATATCAAAACTGGCACATGTTGGTGTCAGACCAGTATTAAGAATGTCCCAAAGGGAGTTTGGTTGGACAATTGCTGTCTAATCACATGGAGACTAAGTTGGGGCCATGTGACATATGTTCAAGGTGGGAGGTGCCCCTACATTGTAAAATGCATGAATTCTTATCCATAGCAGGTAAGAGCTTGTTTCTATACTTAAAAGTAACACTTTTTAGTATGCCTTTGCAAAAAGAAACGGTGCTATATTATATTACTGGTGCATTTGTGTGTGCTAGTGTCAGGCTCCATTATCTCTGTGTCTTTGTTTCGACCTGAGCTTTTATCCCAGGCAAGACTTTTTCTTGTAAATTTTTGTATCAAGACCTCCTTCTCACTCCCCGTCCCCCAAATGTGGACTGTTACTTGATACTGGTTTCAGCTCCAGAAGGACCCCCAGAGCAAGAACTCTATCTGAGCCCTTTCTGCCACAAATCATTTCTCAAACTCAATAAAACCATGATGTGTGATGAAAATGTGCCCGAACCCAGAGAGATAGCACAGCGGCGTTTGTCTTGCAAGCAGCCGATTCAGGACAAAAGGTGGTTGGTTCAAATCCCGGTGTCCCATATGGTCCCCCGTGCCAGCCAGGAGCTATTTCTGAGCAGACAGGGAGGAGTAACCCCTGAGCACTGCTGGGTGTGGCCCAAAAGCCAAAAAAAAAAAAAAAATGTGCCCTGGATTCCAGCCCCTAACACAAGAATATTTCAAAAGAAAATGGGGAAGCCTATATTTCCTTTATAAGTTTAATACCTCTATAATACTACCTCTTAACCTGTTTATCTTCAAATGTAGTCTCCTGCATCACTTTATTACTTTTTTAAATTCATTTTTATTTATTTTTATATATATGCATATATATGTATGTAAATATATACATATGTGTGTGTTTTCTTCTCCTTAACCTCACCTGTTTTGGTTCTACTTGATACAAAAACTTACAAGTAAAAAAGTTTTTATTGATAAATTATGCAAATCAGAAAAGAACCCCCTTCTCTACACATCGACACACTTCCTTCTCTTCTAGCCCTCTTATTTTCTCTTCTCTCTCTTACTACCCTGGATAACCTCCTGATTCATAATTACAACCTCAGTCATAGTAAGAGCTGAACTGGAGTGGACTTTTGACAGCATGGGATACCAAATAAAACCCTAACTGCATATAACTTGTCATTAAAGAACAAATGAATATTTTATATGGTTTGAGCTACTATGTTGAATTTTCTTACTGTTTTATTGATTCCTCCTTCAAACAATCTTATGTATTCTGATGTTAAACTCATTATGGTAAAGAAAACCATGAAGATTGTAACTTTGTCTTTTAGCCATAGTTAGCTCAAAGGTGGCGCAGTTTTTAACTGTAGTTTTAATTTCTTTAGTTAAAAGTAGTTAAAACTACTTCTTTACATAAATAAATGCAAAGAGGTGAACTACTTTGCCCCATTATACAGTTCAAGGATATTTTTATAGGTTATATATATATATGATGTTGAAGCATATCTTCTTTGGCTCATCAGTGAAATTTTCAGGCTTAACTAAGGATAAAGGTGGTATAGTAGGTAATAAATTTTACTTTATAGAGAAGATATTATTGAAAATAGTAAGTAAAATTTGTGAGAAACGTCTGCAAACTTTTTAAAAAGTTTTTATCACCCCATAAATTATATCTGTAATTGAGGTAAGAGCTTTCCCATTCAAATTTGTATTATTTTGATTACTGGATTTATGCAATAAAACAAACCATGCAAATGGTATTTGAGTTATACTAAATCATAAAATTCTAATTTATAAGGAGGAAGTTCTGAAAAGGAAAAATATAGTTGTTCTCAGAAGGTAAATTTTTTTGAATTTTTGGAATAATATATAAATGTTATAGGGATAGGAGCTCCAAAGTTAAATAGTGCATGGGTTTATAGAGAGTTTAAAACTGGTATATTATGCAAAATGTATGATGTCTATGTGAGTGTTTTTTGAACAATTTTTGGCAGGTTAGAAACTGCTTAGGAAGCATGTATTAAATTATTGACTGCCTTTTAGAAAAAGGACAAGAAGACAGCTTTTTATGAAGTTGGAAATACTTTCACATTTTACATTGAAGAGAGGAGAACTGCTATGAGGTGAAATGAATTCTATGAGAATTAAGCAAATTGCTTGTGGGAAGGTCATAAATTTCAGCTCTATTAACTAGCTTTATAAATTTTGAGATATTGAATGAATTCATCATTTCAAGTAATTCATATAAAAAATAGCATGAAACTGCCCATTGTCAGAGAAAATAACCACATGGAGCTCCATATTGTGGAGAGAAAACTTACATTTCTTTTTTAATAGATAAGGAATAAGTCTCCTTTGTCAAGATAGGCCTCATTTTCTACGTCTAGGAAGTGAGAAACCCTGCTGAGAGATAGCATTGTAGAAAGTCTCAGAAGTTCTATGATAATGATTTTCCAGTTCTTTATTAGTTTGTAATTGCCACAGATGAAGAGAAGAAAAGTCGCTCAATATTGCAAGCAATAATCTATAAAAAAAAATTTGGTACATATTCCTTTTTGGTCTAATGTCAGGCCTATATGATATAGTTCTAATATAAGATAATTTAAGAACATTTTAATATTTAAATATTAGGCAATATATTATATATTATATTATGCAGTATAATATACTAAAATAATGTAACATAATATAATATATAGTGTATGATATGTTATTGTATTGCATATTTCATAATATTATGTATATTATAATAATACTACTATTATACTATTAAGGTAATAAGTTTATGTATACAATCTTCCATTACTGTACCCTACTCATAAGTATCCTCTTCCCTCCACCTTTTTCTAGGTGCGTCCCCTTCAACCGTTTCTTTCCTGTCCACACACAGAAAATTCCAATTTTGTGAACAAATTCTTAATTTCTGTTCCTTTGGCCATTATTATCTTCTAAATATTTTTAATATCCTATCCATGAGGTATATCACAGAAAAATATTAAAGTGGCTCCTTTTTATGCTTTCCCCGATTTATCCTATTAATTTTACCCTATTAATGTTGTAACATTTTTATTACTATTTCATAAAAACATCCTTGTATGTTTAACTTTGTGTATTCAGCCCAATTGTTCTCAACATTTCAAAGGATCCAGACTGCTGTTCCTTAACTAATCCAGAGATTTTTTCCGGTTTATTCACTCATAATGTAGGTGGTACTAATCACAAGGAGATAAAAATTGATTCTTGAATGCAAAAGAAAGCCTTGATACTGTATTGTTTGTGATTCACCATATATAAAAAGATATGCTATATCTATAGTATCACATTTTAATGTAGGACAGAAAGTTACCAAAAGCCTCACAAAAAATTCTTGAGTTTCTAGGGAAAAAGTTTTGAAGGAAAAGGGAGAAAATATCCTTGAGGAAAATATTTAAAGATTAGAAATTATTTTTGATGAATTATTATCTTATAAGTTATACTTTCCTGCTATGTTAGAAAAGAGTATCATATTATATTGGATATGAGAAGATTGAATAGGTCTGAAGGTATATTATTTTCAATCCCTGACATTGCATATGATCCCTTTGAGCACTTTCAGAGGTGGTCCCTGAGCATCTGTTGAATAAGGTCTGAGTTATTCTGGGTGTGGACCAAACCCCATATATGTATTGTACATATATATTTATGTATATATAAATATATGTGTATGCACAAAATAGACAAAAGATGAAACTTGGAACCAGAACTTACAGTCTTTTAGTTATTCTGTTTATCATTACAATTTGTCCCTATTCAACTCATCTGACAATTCAATTTTTACCAGATTAATAACAGAAACTTGATTTCATTATATCCTTTATGTCATTATTATTGTTTCTTTTTCTTTGTTACTCTCCTCTTCCCCAAAAAAGATCTTTGCATTTTTATCTACCTGAACATTTCTGCTCATCATTATGTGAGATGATAAAAAAAGGATGTATTTCTGATCTAGCTAATAAAACTGGGCTTCTAAAGCCTTTATAATTCTCTGAATAATAATAATACTGTTCTTTTGGAAAATGTACCATTAGGAAATGACTGAGAAACACTAATTCGTTAATTTTTAAGATTGTGCCTAACACATAGTAAAAGTAGCCAAAAGATGACTTGAGCTAAAAGTAATGGAAAAACCTATTAGCTCCATTTTGAACAATTAGGAGATATACTTAGTCTCCTAGTTAGAAAAATGGACGGCCCATTCCAACTTTCTTTTCCCTAGGTTAACATTCTCTAATGTACTTGCATTATTTTCAAGTACTTCCTCTATAATGAAAGGCAGATTCAGATATCTGGATTTACTGTCTCATTCTCCAATTTGAGAGATAATTGCACTAATAAAAATTACTTGTTATATTTAGGGAGTTGCCTACTCTAGATCCTGAAGTCACCACATTAAATATTTAGATCATATATTATTGTTTTTTCTTCTTTCAAAGCAATCTCCTGTACTTGATAAAGTTATGGTTTAACTTTGCTTAATTTTCTGAAACAAGCATTCAAATTATATTTCCTTAATCATAGTAACTTTGGATTTAAAAGGTTTTCTCAGTAACCCTAAATTTCTACAGGAAAGGAAGATCCTATAAACATTGAAATTAAAATAAAAAAGGCTAGAAGGTGTTGATTATCTTTCTAAATGATAGCTAAATTTAACCTCATCTTGTTTCTTTGTATTCTTTTGCATCAAAAGATTAAAGTTAAAGGATTAGACTCGTTTTCTTTTACACAAATGGTTGTCTTAAAATTCTGTTCAAATCATTCTTAATACTTATTCATTTTTAACACAACAGCATATTTATTCTTTTTAATTTTACATTGTAGTTAAAAGAATCAACTAGATAGCAATACAAAATACATTTTATTACTTCTGTACAACTTGGACATCCTGGTTCAAGTACAATATTTGGTGAGGTAAGATTTAGTTCTATCTACTGATTATGTTAATGTATCTATATATAATTTTTTTTTTTGGTTTTTGGGTCACACCCGGCAGTGCTCAGGGGTTACTCCTGGCTCCATGCTCAGAAATTGCTCCTGGCAGGCACAGGGGACTATATGGGCACCGGGATTTGAATCGATGACCTTTTGCATGAAAGGCAAACGCCTTACCTCCATGCTATCTCCCGGGCCCCATAAATTGTTTTATACCCAGATCTTGATATCCCATAAAGCAAAGTATCAGTTTTAGTTAAATCAACATCATTAATTCTTTAGAATTTCACAGTGTTAAATTTTCTTCCTAGCTATATTTCTATTTTCATAGCCATAAGTATTCATATTGTATTAACACGTATTTAATATGTTGTAGAAACTCATTTTATAAGCTGAGAAATAGAGTAAAAGCACAAATAAGAATACTATATACTTTCCTTTGAGAAATAGTGTACAGTTTATCTATGTTTATCAAGAGTGTACATTAAATGCCAGCATAAATTAACACAATTCCTTCTATTTGTTGGCAGTAAAAATCAAAATAAGAGCAGTGACCTGATCAGATAATCACATTATTTACCTCTTTAGTACATTATTCAATGCTATTCATTTTAAACTTGGATCTTAGCTATATTTGTGGTAGGCACAAAATTTCATAGAAATGCTATGATTTTTCCTTTCATACAGCAGAGAAAATTGAACTCATTTGAACTTATTCAATCACTTGGCCTTAGTATGGTGACCAGTGGGTTAAAAGGACTGTTTTAGCTAGTATTATGTACATCATTGCATAAGTCAGTGGTGCTACAGACATCTGTACAGTTATATACAGACATCTGTACAGTTATATCTGAATTAAGTTTGGGAATAGTAAGAAATATTAAGAGACATTAAGAAGCAGTTGGCATAGACTTTCATTGATTTCAAGGAGATAAAAATATTGTTAAATATTTTTTACTGTGACCAATGTGAATTGCAAGTCTTTTACAGTTATATTTAAGGTACATAGTGACAGTGAATTAGGGCCACTCTCACCACCAGTGTTGACCTCCCTCCACCCGTTTCCAGCATTCATCACATACCACCCACCTCTCCCCCATGGACTGCCAGTGTAACAGGTTCCCTCTGTGTATAGCTTGTTGTAGATTGGGTTATCTTGATTCTGTTGACATTAGGTTTGGTGTTTAGGTTTGATCAATTTTTATTTCCACTTAATGTTTCTGTGATTGTTTGCTCCTGATACCATATACTTTTTTCCCCTCAATTTTTGAAGCAGAACAAGATGATTTAAGTTTTATGGTTCTGTTGGAGAAAAAAAAAAGCAGGGAGCAGCCAATCTAGAAGCTATAAGAATAGATTTAAAAGAAGAAAAAATGCCACAAAAATTTAAAAAAAAAACAGCAACAAAACAGCAACACTAATAGGAAGAAAAAAGGGAGGGACTGATGTGCTGGTGTGGCAAGGATTTTTTTTTTCATAGGCACAGTAAGTATTAGGGAAATTATAAAGGGAAGTCCCTTGGTTTAGGAGATACAGGGTTTCTCCTCCCTTGAAGCATACTGTCGGAACAACTACAGGCTCTGGACAGTCTCATAGTCGAATCCCAAGGTCTTCTTATGGTGTCAGAAAACGTTCTGCTCAGTGTGGCTGTCAAAATCAGTCCTCTGTAATCGGAGATCCTGGCATTTGCACAGGTCATAGAACAAAGTCTAGGATAGAGTAACTTTATGGTTTCAGAAGTTCTGCTTAGTCACGGTTGCCACAGTCATTCTTCTGTGATTAGTGATCTTGGTTTTTTTTTTTTTTTTTGCACAGATCTTAGGATGGAGCATAGGATAGTTTTCCTTATGGTTCCAAAAGTTCTGCTCCGTCATGCTTGTCAAAATCAGACCTCTTGAATTAGAGATCTTGGTTTTTGCACAAATTCTAAACGAAGTCAAGGCTATGGTCTTTCTTTTTAGTCCCAGGAAAGATTCTGCTCAGTCTCAGTCATGATTGTCAGCTAACTACAATCTTCTGTAGTTAGTGATCTTTGGTGTTGCACAGATCTAAGGACATATGTCTTCTGAGTTCATCTTACCATTAGGTGATGAGGTAGGGCAGCCTGCTCTTAGATCAAGTTGTTGATGTTTCCTCTTGGTCAAGCTGTCATAGCAACTTAGCACAAGTTGGTGCCAGAGAGGTATTAAGCATTCCCCGGAGGGTGTTTGATTCCTGGTGCTGTGGCAGGGAACCATGTCAATTCTAAGATTGGGCTCTGGGTTCAGAGTTGGACAGTCGCTGTCCAATCACATGGAGTCTAAGTTGAGTCCCCATGACAAATGTTCAGGGTGGGAGGCATCCCTGTATTATAAATTTTATGGTTTCTTATCCATAGTAGATAATTGCTTGTTTCTATACATAAGATTTCCCCTTTTTTAGAATGCCTGTGCAAAATGGAATGGGGTTAAGAAATGACAGACTATACAGTCTCTGTGCCCTGTTTTTGATCTGAGTTTTTATCCCAAGTAGAAATTTTTCTTCTAGAATGTTGTGCCAAGCAGAACTAAAATAAGCAAAATTAAACATGTATATGTATATATATATATATATATGAAAATAGGATAAAAAATAAAAAACTAATAAATAAAAAAGGATGAGGGAGGCTACCTATACATTTGGAAATAGCACACTAAAGGTATAACTATTAAGGTATTAAACATACAAGGAAAATATAAGTAACCTCATGAGTCTTTTGAGATACTCTTGGTGGGGGGAAAATCCAAGGCACATTTTCATCCCACACCATGATCTTCTTATTGAGTTTTAAAAATGATTTGCAGAAGTAAGGAATCAGGTAGTTTCCTTGAGTTGAGGGTCATTCTGGAACTAAACCCAGTAGCATGCAACTGTCCACATTTGGAGCAGGGGTGAGAAGAAGGGTCACATAGAGTGAGTTAAGGGAATGGTGGTTGCAGCTTCTTACTGGTGCCAGAGATGACTGAGGATGTCTTTTCACTTTGTGAGTTGGGTGGTGGCTTGTTGAGGCAGGAAATCAGTCTTGGTACCTAATAAGTTAAGAACTAAGGGTGAAGAGGGTTAAATAGGGGTGATAACAGATCAGGATTTGAGGAACTAGAGAATAGAATATCCATGGAATATGATAGTTGACATGAAAATAGTGAGAATTTTGTTGGATAAAAGTGCAGCATGTTCTTCTGCAGATGATTTCAATATTGTCATTGCCAGATGGTCAGCAGTTACATTCCCTTTAGACATCGACCCTGGGAGACCCAAGTGAACACATATATGAGCAATAAAAATTGACTCAGAACATTTTTGAAGAAGTGCTTGTAATTGCTGCAGCAAATCTTGAACAAGCCGATTATGAACGTTTACGAGCCAAGCTATTTCTGTTGTAGTTGGTTTCTTTATTGTATAAAAGATAGCCAAGGCTTTGTGTTTCCTCTCTTCTGCTTGATTTGATCGCTTCTCCTCACTATACCCTGGCATCTATAGTTTTTGGAGTTTATGCCAATAAGACTGTTGTGTTTCTTTATGAAATATTGTGTGTATATATGGTACATATTCTAGGTACCTCAAATAAATGCTATCATTCTTTATTATTCCTTCTTCTTCTGGCTTACTTCATTTAACATAATATTTTCAAGTTCCATCCATGTTGCCGAAAATTGCATGATTGTATCATTTCTTACTGCTATACAATATCCCATTGTGTATAGAAACCACATCTTTATGATCCATTCATCTGTTGTTGGTCATCTAGGTTGATTTCATCTCTTGGCTATTGTGCTGAATGCTGCAATGAATAGTGTTGTGCATACATATGTTTGTATAAATATGTTTTTTCTTGGAGATAGATACCCAGGAGTGTGATTGCTGGTCATATGGCAGTTCAATTCTGAGTTTACTGAGCATCCTCCAGGCACCCTCCATCCTGTTTTCCATAGGGATTGTATCAGGCAGCATTCCCACAAGCAGTATATGAGAGTCCATTTCTTGCCACATCCCCACCAAAAGAGATTGGTCCCATTATTTTTGATGTGTGCCATCCTCACTGGTGTAAGTTGGTAGCTCTTTGTTGTCTTGATTTGGATTTCCCTAAGGATGAGTGAGGTGAACATGTTTTCATGTGTCTCTTGGCCATCTGTTGGTCTTCCTTGGAAAAGTTCTATTCATTTCTTCCATTTTCCTATGGCCTTATTAGGTTTATGGAGCTAACCTTACAGAAAAAATATTTTAAAGTGAAAAAATAGATGCTGTTTAAATTAGAATTCTTTAAGCAGGAGTCCTAGACCATGAGACTTGCAATGGAAGTTTGTTTAGTTATTTTAAAATAGACTAGTATTTAAGTAATAGCATCTATAAATTGTCAAATTGTATCTTATATAGAGTTTTAGGAATGTGAAGTTTTGGCAAACAACATTTTTAAGAAATATATAAAGACAATTCCTTAAGAAATCCTGTTTGAATTCCTTTAAGAGTTTTTAATAATCCTATAAAATTTTATAGAGAAAAATATAACTATGGGGCTGGGGTGATAGCTTGATGGTCTAAGAAGATATATGCCTAGCATGCACAGGAGCCATATTCATATTCAATGCATAAGCTTATATAATCCTCTGTCACTGTAGGGAATAGCCTTGGTACACTGAACAGAACAGGCCAGATCCTCTGGACCAAGCAGTGAACTTCCCAACTCAATGACCAAGTATCACTGAAAATGCAGTTGGAATCTGAGCACTGCTTAAGTACAGTCCCCACCTTGCAAAATAATTGATCGGGCATTATGCATGTAATGCTGTGTTCTATAAATTATAATCATAATCTGTCCTAATTTATAATTAACTGACATACTCAAATATAAATCAAGTGCATCAAAACATATCAACTGGAGAGTAATCAAAGAGCAAATTCTTTGCAAGTAGGAAGTCTAAATTCAATTTCTTACATTATATGCTACTCTGAATACTACCAGAAGAGGCCCCCGAGTATCAAAATGAGAATACTCCTTGAGCAACAAGGGCTTTGACCAAAAAAATTACAAAAATGCATTAAATATTTTAAGATGGGTTATTTATTTATGTAGTTCTATGAATAAGATAGGCTAATCTTTAATTATTTTTTTAGTCAGTGTGGATGAGGTTTAGAACACTTTGAGCATAATTAGCATGTACTCCTGATTGTGTGCTCAGTGGTCATTGCTGAGTACAGAATATATGCAGTCTATAAGTTGTACCAGGTTGTGAATTGAACATGGACATGTGCAAAGCAAGTGTTTCAACCCCTGAAATATGTGTCTGGTCCTCTGTAATTACTTGGGGGGGTTCTCTCAAGTGTCACAGGAGATAGAGAGTGCTACTTTCAGTGTTACTCAGTCAAGCTGGCTTAGTGGTTTTGTGTTGCTCCAGCTCTGCAGTGCTGGGACTCCTAGGGACCATGACTTATACCTGGTAATGGTATAATTGGTTGGAGGTCGTATTTGCCCTTTCAATTAACTCCCTCTATCCTTCCCTTTTCCTTAATTTCTTACTTCCTTCTTATTTTCATGACATTATTCCCTCCTGCCTACCTTTTTCCATTCCTCTCCATATCTTATTATATTTTATAACTACATTCTTTAATTGAATCACCATGAGATAACAGTTTCAAAGTTGTTCATGATTGAGTTTCAGTCAAACAATACATAATGCCCTTCACTTGTGCATATTTCTTGCAGTCATTGTCCCCAGTTTCACCTCTGGCTTTTCCCCTTCTGGCACAGATATTTTTCTTCCCTATCTCTCTCTCTATCTATCTTTCTCTCTCTATCTCTCTCT